>CM044003.1:98717354-98864854 GCA_024085815.1 Flaveria linearis
AACTCGTTTTTTCCTTATATAAATGTATGTATCTTATTAATGGCACCTTTAGCACCTGAGTTCACGACAATATTTTGACATTAAGTTTTATAGTTTTTACGTTCACGTTGCAACGAAAGTGTCTAATACTAGTCGGCTCTTATTTTCACTTTTTTATTATTTACAAGTGTTAAAACCTAAAGTACTACACTACTACTAAATGCCGCCTTTTGTTTTTTTTTTCGTGGCATGTACCTTTCACGCTAACAAGTGACACTTGTCACCACCCAATATATCATTCTTTTAGTTATTTTTTATTTTGATTTATATAGGGTCCTAATGGGGACATCGGATGGGTTTTTTTGGGGTGGGCCGTTTCAAACGGTCCACGATTAGGTCTTGCGGTCACATTTTGGCACCTAACCGTGACCGCATGGACTTGCTGTCACGGTTTGAGGTGTTTGTCCCCGTGACAGCATGGTCTTGCTTTCACGTTCGGGGTGTAGTCCCCGTGACCTCCTGACAACAAACGACAAATGACAAAATAGGCTGTTAAAGTTGAAAAGCGGTCACCAAAACCGTCACGTGAGGCCAAACCGTGACCTCTAGGACACGGTCTCAGTAAGGTACGACGTAGACGTGATTTTGACAAAGGCTGGGATTTCCCCACAAACCGTCACGTGGAGGCCAAACCGTGACAGTTTGTGCCCCAGCATTTCACCTTATATACATTTCACCTTCGAACAATCGGCATATCCATTCCAAACTAAAATTTGCAATTTCATAATCCACACTCGAGATTTTTCAGCCTTCGTCATTCCAAAAACGTGTTAATTCAAAACAATGTCGGGTTCGGGAGATCATTATCAAAAGCCGAAGCTTCCAGATTTGAATGTCGTGACCTCGGTGATTCTGCTCTTGGGCTCGCATCTCAAGCTTTTTCTTCTCACTTACCCCGATATCGACGCTGTTAAACTCTCTGAACTCCGTGCGCGCAATGTTAGTGGTGAAAAACTCGCTCGGGTTGCAGTTCGCCTCGGGCTTTACACCACCCGACCATGGTGCAAGATCCTAGTGCCACAACCCTACCTCTCCCCCCAACCATCCTTGTCACACTACTTCTACTAATGCGTCTCGAAATCTCAACGCGGCTTCAGGTGTTGTAAGTTAACAAACCCGAACCCAGCGTTAGTTCGCCAACTACATCATCTTCCACCACCACCGCCCGCCGTCACAACCACAAACACACCCAAACCCACCACAAACACAACCACCGCCGCTCACAACCACCACACCACCGCCGGTCACAACCCCGCCGCTCACCACCACCGCCGCTCACCACCACCACCCCGCCGGCTCAACCGTTCGAGCCAAACCATCACCTCGAGCCCCCCCGTGACACATTCATCTTCCACCACCACCGCCGCTCACCACCACCGCCGCTCACACCACCACTACCGCTCACCACCATCACCGCTGACCACCATCGCCACTGACCACCATCGCCGCTCACCACCACCACCGTCACCACACCGCCGCTGCACACCACCACCGCCGCTGCACCACCGCGTTTTCGGTACGTAATTTACAGGTTTAAACCATAGATTTGATAGTTTTTCTCAAATAGATTTGATAGTTTTTCCAAATAGATTTGATAGGTTTTCACAAATAGATTTGATAGGTTTTCCCGAATAGATTTGATAGGTTTTACTAAATAGATTAATAATAATAATAAATAATAATAATATTATATAATAGTAATAGTAATAATAGAAATTAATAATATTAGTAATATATAATAATAATAATAATAATAATAATACCGTCAACCATTAATTTTAAAACATTGTAAATAATGATAAATACGTTCTTTTTCGCAGATATGGATGCCGACGATGCTTTTATCCCCGGCATTGATGACTGCCCGACGCTGCAGTTCGAGCAGGGGACTACAACCGTACGAGCGGTTCAGGACCCTGAGAGCACGTGTGCCAGCACCGGGGATCGTCCTGTCGGAGGACTTCTTACAGCTCGTTGGAGAGCGCGGCCGGTTTTTTGAGATCATCGGCGAGGACGGCCCGTGGGAGCAGTTGTTCCAGATGTCCGACGATGCCCATCGAGAGCTCACCGTGGAGTTCTACTGCACATTCACGTTCCGTCCACGGTGACCAGGACTTGCGGAGCTGGACGAGGACGAATAGCGGACGGTCGTGAGCCCGCGGAGGTTGCTTTCCGGTTGTTCGGGATCCTCCACCGCATGTCACTTAGGCAGTTCGCTGTCGTCCGGCCTCTACACTAGGAGGAGA
The DNA here is from genome assembly GCA_024085815.1 of Flaveria linearis. Classification (NCBI taxonomy): domain Eukaryota; kingdom Viridiplantae; phylum Streptophyta; class Magnoliopsida; order Asterales; family Asteraceae; genus Flaveria; species Flaveria linearis. Next base: position 98,719,640 of record CM044003.1, read on the forward strand.
CCCCACAGCCGATGTACACCACCGCCTTGATCCGCGGGCCAGACGACTCCGATCAGGTCTGGTGGCCTGCGATAGGCGACGGACCATACAGCGGTGATACGAGTCCTCTCATATACGAGACCCTCTGTATAGATACATCACCGACTCATCGCCACGTCCTCGCTGGTCGTGGGGCGGGGACCGACAGGGTCAACGCCGCCGACCTTTTTTTTTCTTCGGTGTACTCACACACCGACACTGCCACCCCGCGCGCGCACGCCCTCGCTGATTATTTTGCTAGTTATTATCATCGGCAGTCGCGAGGGCGTTAGTGGGCGGGACATCGTTTCCCGGATCGCTCGGGGCTTGGGGTACCACAGGCCATGTCCCAGCTCCCGCTACTCCGACTCCTATGCGCGTGGCCGGCCGGAGCACCGCCACTGGGATGAGGATAGTTCGGGGTTCCCCGACGGCACCGTGGCACCTGCTCACCAGATACCAGGAGCTCGTGCCATGGGTGCCGAGCCGTTGGTGGACCCACCCGAGCTGGCGGGGGCTGAGGTCCACCTTCAGGACGCCCACGAGCCCTGGCGGGGGGAGGATCGCCCATTCCCCGCCGCACGACCAGGACCCGCCCCAGCATCCCCAGCGCGTGTACCACGCCGTGCGATTGCCTGCTCATGTTCTTGATATGATTCAGGACCACCTGACAGGGTCGCGAGGCTGGAGGATACGACCGCGGCTGCATGATACACCGCGAGGCTGCATGATACCACCGCGAGGCTGGAGGATACGACCGCGAGGCTGCATGATATGATGGACTGGGTCATCCAGCACATGGTCGCGGGACTATACCGCCTCGGGTACGCCGTTGTTGTCACAGCCACCGAGGCGGTTAGACCATGGCGGTGCTGGCCCATCTGGCGCGGCCGGTCTGGTCAGGGCAGCGATCCGGGGAGATGGATTAGATAGATATTTTGTTTTGTATTTTATTTCTTTTTGTATGTAAAACTCGTTGTATATATAATATGTGCAGTTTCAGTTATGATGATTTGTATATTTGGTTGTGTTTGTTTGGTTGTGTTTCTTTGTTTGTTTGCTTTATATTGCAATGTTGATAATGTTAATTGTATATGTTTGATAACAACTGATTTTTAACGAATTAGTTAACCATGTGATAAAAAACAACCAACTTGTTTAAAATTACTTGTAAATGACCATGATTTGCAGCAGATTAGGTTAACCATGTGATAATGTTATTGTATCTGCGTTGCGTTTTGTCTCCACAAAGATTAAAGTCACGCGTTCTGAATCAAGATTAAAGATACAGATTACAAAGACTAATTAAGCAATTAGAAAAAAAAAGATGAACTGAATTGCACGTTTGTTAATGATTAAAACCATAAAATAGTGTGTTTGTTATGATTTTAAAAGTATATAAACCCTGAGGATAAATCGGTGCACCACCATATGCAACAGCAACTTTCACACCAGTTTCATAGCAGAAATTTCTTAGCTTCTTCAATATCTAACGAAATAATACAGATCATAAGAACAATAGTTATATTATATATTCACGAAAAGATAGAAATGATGTGACGGTGAAACTAGTAATCGATAATCAATCAAACTCCGATCGAACGGTGTTTCCCCGCCTTTTCATTCTCAAGTTTACAGTGATAAAATTACGAAAATAAAAATAAATGTTTAATGCTTAAGGAAGATACGCGAAATCAAACTCCGATCGAACGTGTTTCCCGCCTTTTCATTCTCAAGTTTACAGTGATAAAATTACGGAAATAAAATAAATGTTTAATCTTTAAGGAAGATACCACGAAATAACAATAAATATTTAATGCTTAAAGAATAAAAAAAATAAAAGCAATATGTCACGGTTTGGCCAAACCGTGACATATAGCCCCCCTGCGCACAATCAATACCCCCATAATTACATACCCAATCAATACCCCCATAATTACATACCCAATCATTGATCCCAGATCTAACTGTCACGGGTAGGGTAAACCGTGACAGCTAGATGTCACACCTGACCTAGCGGTCACAGGAGACCTAACCGTGACAGCTTGGTCGGTTTTCTCCAGGAAAGCACGATGCGCCTAAAATTTCCGTTTTATAAACATGCAATATTAAATCAAATTTTAGGTTCAATACTAAATACAATAGGTTAATGTTAGTATTGTTTATGTAAATTACAACTGCATAATGCATTTCTTTTTTGTATTTTATTCACTTTTACATTTATACCCATACTTTTTTTTATAAACTTAAATTTTTTATCGTTTTCTTTTAACAATCTTTTTAACTGTAGCTTTAATAAACTTACCACCATAACGAATCTCAATACGTAAAACAATGTTTTTGAATACGATTTATACAACGCTTTGATTTTTGAAAGTATCCATTTTCAAAATCGACACACCTGCGGTTCTTTCCCATTGCAGCAAGTGTTGCGGTCGCAACACAAGGGAGTAAAACTATTTTCCTTTTAAATCACATATATTACTTTAATAAAATTATTATCAACTAAAGCTTATATAATAAAGATAAATTATAGAAATCTAAGAAACTCTAGACGTTATTTAATTAACTTACACTTCGATATCATTTATGCCTAATGTGTTTAGTTTTTTATAGTTAATATTAATTTCCAAAATTTGAAATTGTGTCAATTATCATCTACACATGTATTTACATGTTTGATCGTATTAGTATTGTTTGCAAAATTTACACACACATACTTAAAGAGTTGGGCCTAAACGTGGTGTCGGAGCTCACCATACTCATCATACACGTATCATATATGTTAGTTCACATATTACCTCTAGCATTCCAGAATAATACAAAAACGGAAATTATCTTTTTATATCCTCACAATCCATAAAAATAACTTTTTTCACACCTATAACCTTGAATTGAACACCTCGGGATAATGTAGACAACAACGTGATTGGTAGGTGTTAAAACATGATTTTATTTGACAAATTGATTACAGAGCTTCACTAATACAAGCTATTTAGAACCGAAAATACAAAGTGTAGAACGATGTTACACTAGTCGGTGAGATTTAGCTTCATGAAGTGAAGGTGACAGATGAGGGGCTGCAACTTATATGGTGCAGAACAGCAAGCAAGCAAGATGAATTGATCAGCAAGATGAAGTTGAGTAGGGAGAACAATTGAGAGAATGAGAGAGCTCGTTTCTTGTCTCTTCAGCCCTAAGCCAAAAAGATCCTTATATACCCGAGGAGAATTAACAAAAGACAGCTACGATCCTTGATACTTTCCTTAATTCTCTAAATCAGTCCCTCCAGTTGTAACCAGCTCATATCATGCCAAAAATAAACATAACAAATATATTAGAAGATTTAATATGAATTAATTTCTAAAATAATATAAATCATACCATAGAATTAGTTAATTTTAACATGCCCCCTTAATTCGATGGTGTGAAAAGGTCTACAAGCTGTAGTTTTTTACATAACCTTGTGTTGAGAGATTCCCAATCCTTTACTAAAGATGTCAGCTGGTTGCTCAGTGGTATGAATTTTTTCACTTTAAGCACTCCAGCAACGACCTTTTCTCTAATAAAGTGAAGATCAATTTCAAAATGTTTTGTCCGGTCATGAATATCGGATTAGCGGATATATGATAGCTGCCGTGTTATCACAATATAAGGGTACAGGAAGTTGACAATCACCTTTAAGTCTGCTAATAATTTGGTAACCATATCACCTCACACCCTGCCATAGCCATAGCTCTATACTCAGCCTCAGCGGATGATCGAGAACAGTTGATTGTTTCTTGCTTTTCCACGATATAAGGGAGTTGCCAAGGTACACACAGTATCCTGAAATGCATCTTCGAGTAGCTAAACATTTTCCCCAGTCAGAATCTGCATAAGCTTTTATTTAGGCTGCTACTTTTGCTAAACAAACAGCCTTTACCCGGAGATTCCTTTAGGTACCTTAGCAATCTCATTGCAACTTTGAGGTGTGAGTTTAGAGCTTGTGCATAAATTGGCTTAGGCACCCGACAGTATATGATATGTCAGGACGGGTTAGGGTTAGGTATATTAATTTTCCAATTAGCTTTTGATAGCCAGTGACATCAAACAATTCGGAATCATCCTTATAAGAATTCTGTTTATCAGTCACGACTATGTTTTGTTCAATTGGATTGCTAACTGGTTTGGACCAAGCATCCCAACCTCATTTAAGAGATCAAGACAGTATTTTCTTTGGGATAAGACTAAGCCTTCATTGGATTTTAGCACTTCAATGCCTAAAAAATATTTAAGCTCCCCGAGGTCTTTTATCATGAATTCTGACATTAGACTAGATTTGACCTTTTCTAGATCAAAAGATTATTTCCGGTTAGAATAATATCATCTACATAAACAAGCAATGCACAAACTGATGCATTTTCAGTTTTTACAAACAGCGAGTAGTCATTTTTACTTTGTTTGAACCCAATTTGGGTTAAGGTATTAGTTAGTTTCTCATTCCATTGTCTAGAGGCTTGTTTCAGCCCATACAAAGATTTAACGAGCTTGCATACTTTAGTTTCATCTTTACTATAGTATCCTTCAGGTAAAGTCATATATACTTCCTCATTAAGTGAGCCATATAGGAAGCATTGTTGACATCTAATTGGCATAGGGTCCAATTATTTTGAACCGCAACACTAATGACGCACCTTATAGTTTTCATTTTTTACAACAGGGGCGAAGGTCTCATCGAAGTCTAGGCCTTCCCTTTGACTGTAGCCTTTTGCTACGAGTCTAGCTTTGTAACGCTCAATCTCCCCATTTGATTTACATTTTATTTTGTAGATCCATTTACATCCTATGGGTTTTCTGTCTTTTGGAAGATCAGATAAAACCCATGTGTTGTTTTTAAGTAAAGCTTCCATTTCAAGATTCATGGCATTTACCCAGTTTGGGTCTTTTGAAGCTTCTTTGAAGTTTTTTGGTTCTACAGTTTTGTTAAGATTTGACACGAAACAAAGATTTTCGAGGGATAGGTTTGAGTAGTTTGACAACCTTTTCAATTCCATATTTGACCTTTCCTTCTACAACATATTCGTCAAATTTTCGTGGAAGTGTTGATTCTCTAGCAGATCTCCTAGGAGCTGTTGTTTTTTTGTTGATTAGGCCTTATATCACCCTCAGATTCATTTGATTCAGTCCTTGGGGCTGCATTGGGTTCTACCCTCCTGGTGTCCTGTGCAGTGGTATTACCTTGATTCTGAGCTAGGGGTTCCGAGTAAGAGTCAACGTCAGAAGGTGTCTTCTGTAGGACTGCTCGGCTGCGATTTCATCGCCACGCCACTCGAACCTCCTGATTCAGATTGGCAGCCTCTGTCGAGGTGTCCAGTTGATGAACCTCAATACTTGCCCCTCCTGATCATTTGACACCTCTCTCATCATCGGGTGGGGTGCTTTGTTTTGCATGGTTTTTTCAAAAACTGTGTCAAATAGATTTAGTCCATCTAGAAAGTTTGAACCTTTTGGTGTTTAAGTGGAAAAACGTCTTCGTAAAACTTTACATCTCTGGAAAAAAATGAGGTTTTTCGTTCTAAGTCCCACATTTTATATCCCTTTTTTCAACAGAATATCCAATGAAAACACATTTGATTGACCTTGAATCAAATTTATTTGTTGTGTTTAATTTGTTGTAAGGCCCCGCCGCTCACCGGGCACCTTACTGTTGGTCATCATCACACGTAAAACATACATTTAACACATGTTCATAAAATACGCAGCGGAATTAATAAAACATGCATTCTCATTTCATCATAAAAGCTTTTACATCATTGTCTTGATTACAAAGTACAAGCTTTCTTTACATTGCTTAACTACTATGATTGCTGCTGATACTAAGAAAACGAGGATAATCTCGTTTATTCGAATCCTCAGCAATCATAGGGTCACACAGCGACCTCTACCGAAAGAAAATAATAAAAAGAAAACATATTCTTCTTCATAAAGAAGATATTATGTTCAAAAATATATTTTCTCCCATAAGCAAGATTTCTTAAATAATCATGTTTATCAGGATTATCAAGAAATCTTGCACTTGCATGCAACATAATGTTGCGCGCATTACGGGCCCACAACACATGATGTGGCTGCATAGTCAAAAAGTAAATGCCATCCCAAAAGAGCTGAGTAGTCCCTCGTACCATCCTCAGCAACACTACCTGCGAACTGGAAGACACATAAAAGTCAGCGTTGCTGATGAGTTCTAGTTTTATAATAAAACATACTTTCATTCTCATTACTGCTCTTTCATACATGTGTTCACATATCATACGTACACGTAGATAATACTATTATTATCTTATCATTCATTACTTACTCTCATTCGTGTACTTTCATACATACATACTTTACATACTTTACATACTTTCGTATGTCTTACTTTCATTCATACTTTACATACTTTCGTATGTCTTTACTTTCATTCATACTTTACATACTTTCGTAGTCTTTACTTTCATTCACTTTACATACTTTCGTATGTCTTTACTTTCATTCATACTTTACATACTTTCGTATGTCTTTACTTTCATTCATACTTTCACTTCATACGTTCGAACATTCATTTATCATTCATTCATTTATTACTTTCGTTCGAACGTTCATTACATTCGTGACATGTACAGTACCCCCTTTCATCATACATACTACTGGTGCTGGACCTGTGGTGGTTAGCCACGAACGTTGTGCACAAAGCTGATCCAGTCACCTGGGATAGGTACATGCACCACTCATCTTTTCACTTTACTTCTAACATACGTTAGCCGAGTCTCTTGCAGTGCGCGACTGCTCACCTCAGTGACAATCTTATGATTGCCTGCTAACCGAGTCTCTTGCAACACGAAGTTGCTCACCTCATTATCAATCTCAATGATTGACCCGATGTACATCCTTCGGGTAGCTAACCCGTACACCGTTGAGCTAACACCTGCCAGGGGTGTGCACCTCCTTCATTTGCTTGCAAGCCTTTCTTACTCTCTTTCATTAATGCATGCATTCATTCATCATGTTCCTTCTTTCATTATCTTTCACTTTACGTTCTTAATACATTCATTTCGTTCATTTATTCACGTAAAGTTATTAAAGATAAAACACATATACATAAGGAACATACATACTTACATATCATCAGTATTCACCATTTAATATGGCAACATCATACTATCATACATACATCATACTAACATACACATAACATTCATCCATCATCCTACAAGGCATCACTCATATATGGCATACAACAGGTGTAACCATGCAACATCATCATCACTATCATGCCTATGTTACTCATTTTCCTCAAATTAATCAGATCTTACTAAGCCTGATCTGCATTTCTCATTCTGATTCATCCGCATTAGTCTATTCATCCGCATTAGTCAATGCGGATGCGTAATACCTTACCCGCATTAATTTGCCTCATCCGCATTAGTTAATGCGGATGAGGAACGACTTACCGCATTTCCTGAGTTGGTCTCCCGCATGGTTTAATGCGGTTTACTGCCTTAACTGTATATCGAATGTACCCGTATTGGGTTAATGCGGATGAAGGAAGGCCTTGACCGCATTTGCTTGGTCATCCGCATTAGTCAATGCGGTTGCCTGATGCCTTACCCGCACTTCCCTGGTCATCCGCATTAGTTAATGCGGTTGACCACAACCACATTTACTTCGGTAGTCCACATTTGGACAATGCGGTTGAGTAAGGCAACCTGCAACTTAACCTGTTCCATTTCTACAATCCATACATCATCTCAACATACATTAACTCGGCTCTACCACATCAGTTACTCAGAACCAACTAACACCATGCATATCATAAAAATAACTTCTAAACATACATCAGCAGTACTCATATGATCAACATGCTGAGATTCATCTATCTGCCCTAGGAATCTTACATACCCTAGGCATAGCAGTCCAAACGGACCATACACACTTTCATACTCATACATACATACACAGATTGAGCGCTCACAGCTCGAAAACAGTTTCAATATGTGCTCCAGCCCCAAAAATCGTTCAAAATATGTAAAAGAAGGGGTCTTAGAACTCACATTGTGCTGCTGGGTATGACTCCTTCGAAATCAGTAGCCGTGGAACCCAGTACCTCGAACTCGTCTTCCTCTTCTTCTTGTTCTTCCTTCAAACTCGTAGTCTGCTCTCTTTCTCTCTCTAAAACTCTCGCTGAATTTGGGGGTTGTGAGAAAAATGAAAGAAGTGGGCAGCCATCCCTATGTATATCAGATATTTCTCCTTTCTTGTACTTTTGCACAAAACCCCCTTCTACTTTCTCTTTCTTTTCCTTTTTCCTCCAAAATTCTTTCTTTTCTTTTCTTCTTATTATTTCCCTTTGTCCAATCAAAATTGCGGGTGTTACAAGTCCACCCCCCTTATTTTAGGTTTCGTCCCCGAAACCTGTCATTCCTCGAACAGTCGTGGGTAATGCTGCCTCATTTCTTCTTCAGTTTCCCACGTCGACTCGGATCCCTTCCTGTGCCGCCACTGTACACGCACAAGGGGAACCACTTTATTTCTCAACCTCTTTTCCTTGCGATCTATGATCGCCACTGGTTGCTCTACATAGTTGAGCTTTTCGTCTACTTCTATATCATCCAGTGGAACGACCATGTTTTCGTCCGCCAAACATTTCCTCAGATGAGACACGTGGAAAGTCGGGTGGATTCCACTTAGTTCATCTGGCAGATCCAACCTATAAGCCACCTCCCCCACTCGAGCAACAATTCGGAAAGGGCCTATGTATCGCGGACTTAACTTTCCCCGCTTCCGGAATCGAATGATCCCTTTCCAAGGTGAGACCTTCAACATAACCCGGTCTCCCACTTGGAACTCAATTGGTCTGCGTCGTTTGTCAGCATACGACTTCTGTCGGTCTTTGGCCGCCTTCATATACGCTTTAATTCTTTCGAGCTTTTCAGTCGTAGCCTCTACCACTTCGACGCTTCCCAATTCTTTTTGACCAATTTCACCCCAACAGACGGGGGTCCTGCATCTCCTACCGTATAACATCTCGTAGGGTGGCATGCCAATACTAGCATGATAACTGTTGTTGTACGAGAACTCAGCTAACGGTAGATGGTCATCCCAACTTCCTCCGAAATCAATAACACATGCCCGAAGCATGTCCTCCAAGGTCTGAATGGTCCTTTCTGACTGACCATCAGTTTGAGGATGATAAGCCGTGCTGATATGCAACCTCGTCCCCATGGCATCGTGGAATTTCTTCCAGAATTTGGATGTAAACCGGGTGTCGCGATCAGACACAATAGACACCGGTACACCGTGACGAGTCACAATTTCTTTGATGAAAAGATCGGCCAACCTTTCGGACGAATACGTCTCTCGCATCGGTAAGAAGTGAGCACTCTTCGTCAATCGATCCACAATCACCCAGATCGTATCATACCCCTTCGGGGTACGTGGCAGCTTTGTGATAAAATCCATGGTGATGTGTTCCCACTTCCACTCCGGGATGTCCAAAGGTGAATCTTTCCATACGGCTTCTGGTGCTCCGCCTTCACTTGCAGACACGTGAGGCATTTACTCACATACTCCACCACATCGCGTTTCATACCCGGCCACCAATAATCTTTCTTCATATCTTGGTACATCTTGGTGGCACCGGGATGAATGGAGTATCGAGACTTATGAGCTTCATCCAAAATCTTCATTCGTAGGTCCCCGAGACGAGGAATCCACATACGCCCAAACCGGGTCCTAACACCCGTCGTGTTCTCACCCAGTTCTGCGACCAGACCTCTCATTCGTTCAGAGTTTAGATGATCTTCTTTCAGTGCTTCATCCTGGAACTCTCTGACTTGTTTCATCATGTCTGAGGTCATGATTAGGTGGTATGCTTTCACACGAATCGGCTCGGGCCTCTCTTTTCGGCTAAGGGCATCAGCCACCACGTTAGCCTTGCCCGGGTGGTAGTGGATTTCACAATCGTAGTCTTTTATTAGTTCCAACCACCGTCTCTGCCTCATATTCAGATCTTTCTGCTCGAAGAAGTACTTCAAGCTTTTGTGGTCTGTGAAGATGGTGCACTTCGTCCCGATAAGTAGTGCCGCCAGATCTTCAACGCGAAAACCACAGCTGCTGCTCCAAGTCATGAGTAGGGTAATTAACCTCATGAACTTTCAGCTGTCGGGATGCATAGGCTATCACCTTTCCTCTCTGCATTAATACACACCCCAACCCCGAGTAGGAGGCATCAGAATAAACTACCAAATCCTCACTCCCCTCGGGTAACGCCAATACTGGAGCTTGGGTCAATCTCGTCTTCAACTCTTCAAACGCCTTCTCTTGAGCTTGACCCCATACAAATTTCACATCCTTCCAGGTCAACTTTGTCAGTGGAGAAGCAATTTTGGAAAAGTCTTGGATGAACCTTCGGTAGTAACCCGCCAAACCCAAGAAACTACGGATCTCGGACGGCGTCTTCGGAGACTTCCATTGCATCACTGCTTCCACTTTCGCCGGATCGACCGTAATCCCATCCGGATTTATCACGTGACCCAAGAATTGAACTTCGCGCAACCAGAACGCGCACTTGGAGAATTTAGCATACAACTTCTCCCTTCTCAACGTCTCCAGAACTTCGCGAATGTGACCGGCATGCTCAGTCTCACTCTTTGAATAAATCAGGATATCATCAATGAATACAATCACTGATTTATCCAACATCGGCCGGCACACCCTATTCATCAGGTCCATAAAAGCAGCTGGCGCGTTGGTCAAACCAAACGACATAACGAGGAACTCATAATGACCATAACGCGTACGAAAAGCTGTTTTGGGATATCCTGCTCCTTCACCTTCAGTTGATGGTAACCTGATCGAAGATCTATACGAGAAAACCAACTAGCACCTTGAAGTTGGTCAAACAAGTCATCGATCCTTGGCAAGGGGTATCTGTTCTTCACTGTCAGCTTATTCAACTCACGGTAGTCGATGCACATCCTCATACTACCGTCCTTTTTCTTTACAAACAGGACCGGAGCACCCCAAGGTGAGATACTCGGTCGAATAAACCCCTTATCCAACAGCTCTTGTAACTGTCCCATCAACTCTTTCATCTCTGTCGGGGCCAATCGGTATGGTGCTTTGGCAACAGGTTGGGCGCCTGGTACTAAATCAATCTGGAACTCGATCTCTCTGTCAGGTGGCAATCCCGATAAGTCTTCCGGGAATACGTCTGGGAACTCACACACAACCGGAACATCAGACAGTTGTGGTGCTGGCTTCTCTACATCTCTCACATAACATAAATAGGCGTTACATCCACGCCTCATACATTTCCCCGCCACTGCCATTGAGATCACTTTCGGAATCGTAGTAACCCGATCCCCGTAAACTGTCACTGGACTACCGTCAGGCGCTGTCAAACTGATCATCTTCTTGCGACACACAATGTTCGCCTCGAAATCTGCCAACCAATCCATTCCAAGCACCAAATCGAAACCACCTAACGTCATCGCAAAGGGTTTAACTGGGAATTTGTGACCCTCCAGTTCCACATCGCACCCCTCAATTACCTCACAAATCCTGGTGGTTTTACCTATAGCAGTCTCTACATCAAATGGTACGTCCACACGTCTACTACTAACGGGCAATTTGGCACAGAAAACAGCAGAAATAAAACTCCTACTGGCACCCGAATCAAATAATACAGAGGCTAAAGTTTGGTTCACCAGAAACGTACCGGACACTACATCAGGGTCCGTCCTCGCCTCTTCCTGCGTCATTGTGAATGCTCTGGCGCTTGCCTTCGACCCTTCACCCCCTGTCTTCTTCACGCCGGAACCATCAGATCTCGGCTTCTTGCAGTCTTTATTCATATGACCACTTTCCCCACAGTTGTAGCACCTCATCGCTTTACACTCTTTGGCCATATGTCCAGACTTCCCACACTTGAAACATACATTCAGCCCCCATCTGCATTCACCACCGTGCTCTCGCCCACACTTCCCACACTTTCTCGACCCTGCACTTGTCACGACCACACGACGATCATCAACCCGTGCCTTCTTACTACTTGTCGAAGTATCACCCCGACCAAACCTCTTTCCCTGCCACTTCCTCTCATCACTTCCCTTCTTACTGCCCTCAGATTTTACCATCGCAGCCCGTTCATCGTACAACCTCCCAGCTAAATCCACCGCCGACCTGAAAGTACTTGGTCGGGCGGAAATCAAGTGCCAACGAATTTCGGCTGGCAACCCCTGAATATACCGGTTAATCTTGCGAGACACCGGCGTCACTTGCTCTGGCACCAACCGTGCCATGTCGTTGAACTTAGTCGTGTATTGTTGGTAGGTCATCGTTCCCGCTTCCAACTGCAGGAATTCTCTCTCAACTCTGTCCATCTCTCGACGAGGACTAAACTCCTCGATCACCATCCTCTTCAACTCAGACCACTTCAGTTTCCAATGGCCCTGCTACCCTCTGCCTGGACAATATTGTCCCACCAGCACAAAGCCGTCCCCGTAAACGAGTGGGTAGCGAACTTCACCTTCTTATCCTCCCGGCAGTCACTGATATCAAGGACCGCCTCCATCTCTCTCACCCATTGGTGAGCATCAGCAGCCGTACCCGAACCATCAAAAGTCGGAGGCTTGCACCTCATAAATTTCCCGTAGTCACAACCCCGGGCTGTCTCCCGTACCTGTTCTTCCTCCTCTTCCTCTTCATCATCAGACAATACTGTTTCTACCCCTGCCTGTTGCTGTCTACCCGAGGACCGATTCCTCCCTCGTCTATCCTCCTCTCGTACTGCCTTTATCGCTTCGGTCATTACAGTCGGTAAGATCGTCTGCATAACCTGGTGCACTTCCTCAATCACTGCCTCTTTTACCGAGGCTCTCAACTTGGCGCTTTTGTCCGTCTCTTCCTGGTGAGGAACCTCGTTCTCCTCACGAACTACTTTCTCTTTCCTAAGTCTTCCTCGCGTGATACGCGGCTCATCACCACGTTCACCATCACGGGAAGCATCAGATGATCTATCACCGACCATCTTCTATCACACTGAAAGATTAAGACACCAACACGGTCATTCAAGGAAATAGCTCAGTTTATGTTAAGTACAGTAAGTCCCTAATTACAGTGGCCAGTTGTGATTAGCCACTTACTCTACTCTTCGCACCCCGAGCATCACCTATCACAACTACATTAGTATCTCAGTCTAACAGTACACGTCATTCACATAACAAGCGCACATAACACCAGTTAATCTTTAAGAAAATACCTGATGGCACGCGACTACTCAGATGGCATTCTCATTCTCCCTGTCCCATTCTCAGTTTAAGTTTAGGCTCATTATGAAAATTTACCCATTTTACTTAAACTTTGGCTCTGATACCAACTTGTAAGGCCCCGCTCACCGGGCACCTTACTGTTGGTCATCATCACACGTAAAACATACATTTAACACATGTTCATAAAATACGCAGCGGAATTAATAAAACATGCATTCTCATTTCATCATAAAAGCTTTTACATCATTGTCTTGATTACAAAGTACAAGCTTTTCTTTACATTGCTTAACTATACTATGATTGCTGCTGATACATAAGAAAACGAGGATAATCTCGTTTATTCGAATCCTCAGCAATCATAGGGTCACACAGCGACCTCTACCGAAAGAAAATAATAAAAAGAAAACATATTCTTCTTCATAAAGAAGATATTATGTTCAAAAATATATTTTCTCCCATAAGCAAGATTTTTTAAATAATCATGTTTATCAGGATTATCAAGAAATCTTGCACTTGCATGCAACATAATGTGTTGCGCGCATTACGGGCCCACAACACATGATGTGGCTGCATAGTCAAAAAGTAAATGCCATCCCAAAAGAGCTGAGTAGTCGCCTCGTACCATCCTCAGCAACACTACCTGCGAACTGGAAGACACATAAAAGTCAGCGTTGCTGAGTGAGTTCTAGTTTTATAATAAAACATACTTTCATTCTCATTACTGCTCTTTCATACATGTGTTCACACATCATACGTACACGTAGATAATACTATTATTATCTTATCATTCATTACTTACTCTCATTCGTGTACTTTCATACATACATACTTTACATACTTTACATACTTTCGTATGTCTTTACTTTCATTCATACTTTACATACTTTCGTATGTCTTTACTTTCATTCATACTTTACATACTTTCGTATGTCTTTACTTTCATTCACACTTTACATACTTTCGTATGTCTTTACTTTCATTCATACTTTACATACTTTCGTATGTCTTTACTTTCATTCATACTTTCACTTCATACGTTCGAACATTCATTTTATTCATTCATTCATTTATTACTTTCGTTCGAACGTTCATTACATTCGGTGACATGTACAGTACCCCCTTTCATCATACATACTACTGGTGCTGGACCTGTGGTGGTTAGCCACGAACGTTGTGCACAAAGCTGATCCAGTCACCTGGGATAGGTACATGCACCACTCATCTTTTCACTTTACTTCTAACATACGTTAGCCGAGTCTCTTGCAGTGCGCGACTGCTCACCTCAGTGACAATCTTATGATTGCCTGCTAACCGAGTCTCTTGCAACACGAAGTTGCTCACCTCATTATCAATCTCAATGATTGACCCGATGTACATCCTTCGGGGTAGCTAACCCGTACACCGTTGAGCTAACACCTGCCAGGGGTGTGCACCTCCTTCATTTGCTTGCAAGCCTTTCTTACTCTCTTTCATTAATGCATGCATTCATTCATCATGTTCCTTCTTTCATTATCTTTCACTTTACGTTCTTAATACATTCATTTCGTTCATTCATTCACGTAAAGTTATTAAAGATAAAACACATATACATAAGGAACATACATACTTACATATCATCAGTATTCACCATTTAATATGGCAACATCATACTATCATACATACATCATACTAACATACACATAACATTCATCCATCATCCTACAAGGCATCACTCATATATGGCATACAACAGGTGTAACCATGCAACATCATCATCACTATCATGCCTATGTTACTCATTTTCCTCAAATTAATCAGATCTTACTAAGCCTGATCTGCATTTCTCATTCTGATTCATCCGCATTAGTCTATTCATCCGCATTAGTCAATGCGGATGCGTAATACCTTACCCGCATTAATTTGCCTCATCCGCATTAGTTAATGCGGATGAGGAACGACTTACCGCATTTCCTGAGTTGGTCTCCCGCATGGTTTAATGCGGTTTACTGCCTTAACTGTATATCGAATGTACCCGTATTGGGTTAATGCGGATGAAGGAAGGCCTTGACCGCATTTGCTTGGTCATCCGCATTAGTCAATGCGGTTGCCTGATGCCTTACCCGCACTTCCCTGGTCATCCGCATTAGTTAATGCGGTTGACCACAACCACATTTACTTCGGTAGTCCACATTTGGACAATGCGGTTGAGTAAGGCAACCTGCAACTTAACCTGTTCCATTTCTACAATCCATACATCATCTCAACATACATTAACTCGGCTCTACCACATCAGTTACTCAGAACCAACTAAACACCATGCATATCATAAAAATAACTTCTAAAACATACATCAGCAGTACTCATATGATCAACATGCTGAGATTCATCTATCTGCCCTAGGAATCTTACATACCCTAGGCATAGCAGTCCAAACGGACCATACACACTTTCATACTCATACATACATACACAGATTGAGCGCTCACAGCTCGAAAACAGTTTCAATATGTGCTCCAGCCCCAAAAATCGTTCAAAATATGTAAAAGAAGGGGTCTTAGAACTCACATTGTGCTGCTGGGTATGACTCCTTCGAAATCAGTAGCCGTGGAACCCAGTACCTCGAACTCGTCTTCCTCTTCTTCTTGTTCTTCCTTCAAACTCGTAGTCTGCTCTCTTTCTCTCTCTAAAACTCTCGCTGAATTTGGGGGTTGTGAGAAAAATGAAAGAAGTGGGCAGCCATCCCTATGTATATCAGATATTTCTCCTTTCTTGTACTTTTGCACAAAACCCCCTTCTACTTTCTCTTTCTTTTCCTTTTTCCTCCAAAATTCTTTCTTTTCTTTTCTTCTTATTATTTCCCTTTGTCCAATCAAAATTGCGGGTGTTACATTTGTGCAAAAACAAAGACACCCAAAACTTCTAAGATGGAAAAAGAAGGTTTAGTGTTAAATAGCAGCTCATATGGAGATTTACCAGCTAGAATAGATGAAGGGGTCCTATTAATTAGGTAGGTAGCTGTCAATACACATTCATTCCACATATTAAGAGGAAGGTTGCCCTGAAACATAAGAGACCTTGCTGTGTTAAGTAAGTGTCGGTGTTTTCGTTCAACAATGCCAATTTGTTGAGGTGTGTATGCACACGAAGTTTGGTGTATTACACCATTTTGTTCAAAAAAATGTTCTGTTTGTTTGTTGATAAATTCTGTTCCATTATCAGTTCGACACATTTTGATTTTTTGTTTAAATTGTGTTTCAATTAGTTTGAAAAATCCAATGATGTGTCTAAGCACTTCATCTTTTGATTTTAGAAGATATATCCAAACTGCCCGAGAATAATCATCCACGATAGTTAAAAAATATTTGTGACCTTCTCTACTTGTTACCCTGAATGGTCCCCATAGATCCATGTGAACTAGATCCCCTAATTCATTAGATTTATGTTTACTCAGTTTAAAAGTAGACCTGCTTTGTTTGGCCTGATGACATACTTCACATGGGTCAGTTGGTTTGCAATTTTTAAGTGGTAAGACGCCTTTTAAAACATGTAACACTTTATCAGATGGGTGTCCCAACCTGTTGTGCCACAACTCAGCAGAGATCATGGCCGAGTTGTTAAAGGTAGAGTTACAAAAAGACTGACCCTTGTTCATGGTGTTGATAAAATATAAGCCTCCTAACTCGTTACCAGTTATCAGGAGTTTCTGGTGCCGAAAGTCCTGAACATAACATGTGGATTCAGTAAATAGGCTGTATACTTTGTTTTCCTTTGCCATTTTATTAACAGATAGTAAGTTTACATTGTATTCTGGGATAACCAACACATCTTTAAGTGTAACATGTTTAGAAAGTTTTAGGTTCCCAATTTTAGTAATGTGGGCTTTTGTTCCATTTGGATGAGAAACAGTAAGATTTAATTCAGCAACATTCGTGCAATTAATTAAGCCTTTATCGGACGCCACCATGTGTTGGTTGGCACCAGAATCAATGATCCAATGATCAGAAAAATTAATGTTTTTGAAGCTGTTTAGACATAAAAAAGTGTTCCAGCCTATGGAACAAAAAAGATTACCTGACATGTTTGAGCTGGGATGGTTGCTTTCGGGCGTTTCACAAATCAAGGACATGATTTTGTTGACCTGTTCAGGTGTAAAAGGAAAAGAACTAGTTTGAACAGAGTTAGCCATTTTTGTTTTATCTTGATTTGTTTTGATTGTTGAGCTCTTTGTAGATTAGACTTTTTATTATAGTTAGAAGGATAACCCACAAGCTCATAACACTTGTCAGCAGTGTGCCCAGTGAGTTTGCAGTGAGAGCACTTGAGAGGCTCTCTATTAGTTAGTTTTTTTCTCGGGTCAGGTCCTCTAGCAACAAAGGCAGTGGACTGAGTTTTCCCGGAAGGATTGAGGGACTGGTGGGACTCCTCATTGGAGATTAATGCAAAAGCATTTTTGACAGAAGGCAAGGGTTCCTTAGACAATATATGGGTTCTTAGTGGCTGATAAGTGTCATCAAGACCCATTAAAAATTGCATAAGTTTAATTCTTTGATTAAAATTGGTGATGTCATTCGCAGCGGCGCAGGTGCATTTAGGAAGATTAATTATAGTGTCATATTGTTTCCACATGCAGTTTAGTTTATGATAATAGTCAGAAATGGAGGAACCATTTTGATGTGTAGAGTTAATTTGTCTATGTAGATCATAAACAATCGACCCATTTATTTTATTGTACGTTTCCTTTAATTCATCCCACACATCAGACGCTATTTTTGAAAAAATTTGCCCCACATAAAGTTCTTCGCTAATAGAGTTAAGAATCCAAGAAAGAACAACAGAGTTGCATCTTTCCCATTGAGTAGCGAGCGTGGGATTATCAGTTGATTTAACACAAGTTCTGTCAATAAAACCCGTTTTATTCTTCACTAAGAGTGCTAATTCCATTGAACTAGCCCATATGGAATAATTTTCAGTTCCAGTCAATTTAATATTTATGATGGATAAGTTATTAGTGTCTGATGCGTGAAGATATAAAGGATTACCAAAATCAAGATTGCTCATTTTTTCAATGGGATCAGGTGGATTAACAGCAGCCATTTAATCAGGTTAGAGAACAAATAGAGAAAAATAAAACACACGAACACACAGTTGCTATTAACCCTTTAACCAACCAGATACCCGATCAATTTGTTGACTGGCCAAGTGGAAAAAGGGAACAGAAAAAAACAGAGAATAAGAAGATGAACACAAAAATCCTTAAAAAATGCCTAAAAAGCAAGTAGACAGGGGATGTCTCTCCCTGTTTCAATACAGATGCTGGTACCCCTAACCCAGCCAAATAATGCCTAGTGCAGAGTAATAATAAAGGAGAGTTTAGAATGGTCTCACAGAAAGAGTGCCCTTATTTGATATTTTGATTAAAGCAGCCTTTAGTCAGCAGATTATTAGTCTTGGGTGATTGAATCCCAAGTGATAGATCTTAAGAATGCTTCCTTTAAACAGAGAATATGCTTTGCTCTTTTTTTGCCCCAAGATTGTAATCTGTAGATATCAAATTGCGAGAGATCATATCAAACGATGACTCACTCAAAAACTTCCTCAATGATCTGAAAAAAATCAAACCAAAAACCAGATCACAGATATACAATAGGTTTAAAAAGCAAGAAACAATTAAATGTTCAACAGTCCCTTCACTAGGGTTTATCTTAGAAACTAATAATGAATCGATTTGTCAATAATAATCAGTTATCATGAGCACCAGGCTCTGATACCATGTTAAAACATGATTTTATTTGACAAATTGATTACAGAGCTTCACTAATACAAGCTATTTAGAACCGAAAATACAAAGTGTAGAACGATGTTACACTAGTCGGTGAGATTTAGCTTCATGAAGTGAAGGTGACAGATGAGGGGCTGCAACTTATATGGTGCAGAACAGCAAGCAAGCAAGATGAATTGATCAGCAAGATGAAGTTGAGTAGGGAGAACAATTGAGAGAATGAGAGAGCTCGTTTCTTGTCTCTTCAGCCCTAAGCCAAAAAGATCCTTATATACCCGAGGAGAATATAAGGACCTTGGCGCAGCGGTAAAAGCTGTTCCTAAGGGACCGAAGGTCTCAGGTTCGATCCGTGGAAACGGCCTCCTCACAAAATGTGGGGGAAAGACCGCGTACATCTTCCCTTAAATGGGACGGACCCTCCCTGGACCCTGCGAAAACGCGGGAGCTCTTTGCAGCACCAGGTACGCCCTTTATACCCGAGGAGAATTAACAAAAGACAGCTACGATCCTTGATACTTTCCTTAATTCTCTAAATCAGTCCCTCCAGTGGTAACCAGCTCATATCATGCCAAAAATAAAACATAACAAATATATTAGAAGATTTAATATG
This sequence comes from Flaveria linearis, assembly GCA_024085815.1. Taxonomy (NCBI): domain Eukaryota; kingdom Viridiplantae; phylum Streptophyta; class Magnoliopsida; order Asterales; family Asteraceae; genus Flaveria; species Flaveria linearis. The sequence goes on from CM044003.1 coordinate 98,739,321, forward strand.
AATTAATTTCTAAAATAATATAAATCATACCATAGAATTAGTTAATTTTAACAGTAGGTTCAGATGTACTAGTTAAAGATCAGTCTAAGTTGGTTTAAAATTTTCTAAACTTGATATTGAGTCCATTGAGTAATTGTAGAGTGTTTGTAAACTTGAAAGAAAATTATATATATACTAATTATCAACTTTCAACTTTCTTATGCATTATAGGTTGTACAAACCTGAATATTTTTGGCTGAATTCCGACCTTTAAAGTTTGGGGTAAACTAGTTTTGAACCGGTTCTATCGTAGAAGATTATAAACACGTATCTAATCTACGGTTTCTATCGACACCAAATTAGTTTCAAATAGTAACGGTCTGAAACTGAGACAGTTTTAGTTCGGTTGGGTTAGGTTGGTTTAGAATTGAAAAAAAATAAGGAATTATTATAGTTTAAATCAGTTTCAGTTACCATTCATTTGATAGCATATACTTTACAACCAAACAACAATATCAAAACCCATTATATAACCATATTTTAGCCATTCAAACACCGCAATAAGAAAACATGTAAAATAAACGTGTTCACTAAAAAGGAATTAAAGCAAGTCATAAGCAACATAATTTAGTTATATTTAAGCATTAAAAGATGCATAAAAATATTAAAATAACTTAAAACTGCTAATGTGCCACATAGTACGGGTTATTAGAAAATTAAGAAACATAACATTAGTGTGGGTACAAACAATAAGTTATTTAAATCATATTTCAGCAATAAAGTAAACCACCGTAAGAAAACATGCATGTAAAATAGAAGTGTTAAGGTATTGCTATCCGAGCCCTCTTATTGAATTGCTCATTCAATGAGCATTTTCAATATTATGCCTTGAAGAGGACTCGAATCCAGTAGCCCAAACAAGATGTCCAAATAAAAACATTCATGCCCAGACTGATAAACTATTCATACCAACTAGCTAATCAGACGCGAACCCCTCCTCGGACGGATTCCTCCTTTGCTCCTCAGCCTACGGAGCTAGTTTTAAAAGAATCAATCAATCAAGCTTGGACCTGTGCAATTTATAGGCCTCCCACTGTTCACCGTAAAGGAATTAAACCGAGTCATAAGCAAAGTAATTTAATTATATTATAGCATTAAAAGGTGCATAAGAAAGATTAAATAAATATAAAACTGCTAATGAGCCATATATATCTTAGGACCAACTTGGTTCTATCCAAGTATGAGGATGACAATGATATTCAGTTCTCAATAAATCAGCACCAAAACTCTCTTGAATATTTTGGCCATCAAACGTGTGATACTTGCATGTTTCGAGAGAATAGAACACTATCTTCGTGCTGTTTTTATGCAATAATCTCGGAAAGTAGATCTTGTTCTCCATTTCAAGCGATTTGGCTTCAAGACAGATGCATGATGTATTAGATATATAAATCATATGTTTTCCCAACCCGTCTATTTTCTCCCATTCTTCCGTAGACTCGTCTACTTTGAACACCTCAACCGTTTCCCCAAACTCACCCACGATAACTAGAAAAATATGTTGATCGCAAATCGATAGAAAGTATTGCGACGAGGATTTGCAATCGCTTATTGGGGCTTCATCTACAACAGCCTCCCACGAGTAATCGTCTTTAGCCATGTCTTTGAAAACATCAAGTCCTTTATTGTTACACAAGGCGTAAACATCTCGGCCATTGAATATAGGAAAGCGAAAAGAATATGGATCGTTACCACCAAAATTTAAACTAAACGTATACCATATTGATTTTGATACAAAGTGAATGAATATAGGCCATTGCTCACACTTCGTAAACCCAACAACCAAACAATCATGGGAAGTAGGTGGTGCCGAGAAACAAAAGCTTTCTGCATAAGGCGCCACCGGAAGCTTACGGATATTACTTGTAAATGGGTTAAAAAACACCATGGGTTCACCAGTTTGATACATCAACAACCAACCATACCTCGAACAATATATTTGGTAATCACCCTTCAATTCTTGAGGTTTTTTAATAAAATACCTATCATCACGCGTTGGATCTATAAGAGTGATAATGCCTCGATAATTGTCTAACACCAACAACCATGGTGAAACTAATGAGTAAGTCTGCAATCTCCTTAATGTTGTTTCGCTACTCCATTGAATTGGAGGTGTAGCTAGATAACAATGCTTACATGTAGCCCGAAATCTCATGTATTCGCTACCAATGCAATAATCCATAATCATTTCCAAAATATGAACCGGAATATTGAGTAGGTGTGACTCACCAGTTATGATCATATCAGATTCAGACTTATAGTTATCCTTGATGGAGCTCACGATTATCTCGGTATCCTTGTCCTCTTCTTGGTGCTTATTAGATTCAACACCATCAACTTCTAACCTACACATAATATGATGATAAGAAAACATTTTTCCCTAAAAAATTATACGATAAATTATCACAAACTTGTGTAATTACAAGCGATACCTCCATTCAAGCATCGCCCATGCGGACGCCTGGCTTTCTTGTACTAGACAAGGCGTAGAAGATATGGACTTGGTTCGATCTTTGACATAGAATGAGTATATTTTTTCTCCCGATTTGTCAAGAATATGTACGTAACCCCCTAACTCCGAGTCAACTTTCGAAGCGTAGTAGCATGTCGGGTTATCACTAGCAAGTTCTAGAAAAAATGTAGCATCCTTTAGGTCTAATATTTCCTCCCACTTCATACTAGTAATATCCAGTTTAAACAAATAGACATCACCAATCCTCATTTCCATGCTGAAACATACTCTAATGTAAAACAATTCTGTACAGGATCCTTTTAAATAAGTCTGAAACGCGTATAACTTATTACCCGAAGGACATCGACTGTAAGAAGTACAAGGGACTTTAACAAACGGCACAAGACTTATCACAACTTCTTTACCTTTAACCACAACGTCAACATGTATGACGAAACCATTATAACGGTCCAAGGTCATGGCGTATACTTTACCGTTGCAACAAGTAGGACATTCTAAAACACCATCTTCACCGCATATGCTCATGATTCGTTTAGCATATGACATTTTAGTCCACTTTAATCTCTTTCTTTTACAATCCACCCTATGAAAAACAATAGTAGGAGTTTCGGTCGATGTTAGGAGGAGAACGGAACCTTCCTTATCAGGGGGAGATGACAAACAACATTCGTAAGAATCTCCTTCTTTACGAACCAAAGGTGGGAGGCGAATCAACTTAGAGGTGAGCGGGTTCCATAAAGACCACAGGACGCTGTCCGAATGGTTGGAGAGAATCATCCACCCATGAAAACATGCTCGGATTCGTCTCCCATGCAACTCGTTGATTCGACACTGATAATAATACTGCGTGTTGCCTATGGTGTGAAAAATCTGGTCACCCGATTCGACGTTTTGAGCTATAAACCACGGGTGGCATGTTGTGGACAAGGGAGGTAACTTGTGATCACTTGAATTCTGCTTTGCCTCCATCTGAGATGTTCAATGTTGTTCATCATAATAATATTCAAATTTCCATTACATAATGTTCACACTTAATATTAATAATAATGAAAAAGATAAGTTACCTGGATATATAACGAATTGCATGCAAGAGGAAAGTCGAACAAAAGAGCACAAGAGACGGTGTGGATGATTTCGTGAGGCTTCTTATGTTAAATAACAAATTATGCAGCCGTAGGAAAACCTAATTCTTTATATTTAACGGAGGTGTTGATTGTTTTGAACTGCTTACCCAATCTTTTCTCCAAAATTTAATATGTTAACTATTTTTATAGAATATTTTAGTACAAGTTTCAGAGTAGAATCAAATCCTAATATAATTATGTGCTTAAATTAAGGGTGTGATTTGGGGTTTTGGTTCTTCGGGTTTGTAGACGTTGGAATGAAAACAAAGAACCAAAAAAGTAGTGGTGTTCATCGAATCGATTGAATTTGTGTTAATCGAATCAAATAAGTCGAATTTTGAAATTTTCAAACATCATTGAATTTGAACAAAATAAGTCGAATTTGAACCGAATCGAATACGGAATTTTTAAACAAGATTCGAATTTGAAAAAATTTTGAATTCATACAGAATATCGAATTTACTCGATTTGTGTTTAGTAGAAAATAATTAATCGAATAATATTATCAAAATTCATTCGAAAGATCCAATTTCAGATTATTACAAAATAACAAGCATCATATACAAACATTCCAAGTTTTATATAAATCAAAAGGTACAATTATAATTTAAATTTTAGGTTAGAGCAAAATGTTATTTTCGTCTCTGACGTTTTGTTAAATTTGCCATTTCAATCCAAAAACTTTTTTTTGTCATTTCAGTCACTGTAGTTTATCAAATATTGTCATTTTCATCCACTCCACTAACTCCGTTAAGAATTCTGTTAAATATGTGGGTTTTTAAAACTTTAATTATCCAACTAAAATATATTAATCAATTAATATTCAATTAAAATTAAAAAAAACATATGAAGAGACTAGTGAGACCGGGCGATTCGATTTAAAATATTCGAATAACTCTAACTTATGCATGCATGCATGCATGCATTGTTTGATTAGGGTATATTTTTGAAATTCAATCTTCATATTTTATTCTAACATGTACATTTATTCGATTGAGATCTATTGTGGGATTAAGGTCTGCTGTTCTCACGCTTTGTTTGATTGATATATGATATTGTAATGTTACGTGACAACAATAGACCTCAATCAAACAAAATATGACAACAATAAACATCAATTGAAAAACGGTACACTTTTGAAGAAAACATTAAATATCAATTGAAATGTCCCAGCAGACTTCAATTGAACAACATAATTTAGAGTTAATCGAAACTTTTAAATCGAAACGTCTGGTCTCACTAGTCGCTTCATATGTTTTTCTGTTTTAATTAAATATTAATTAATTATTTTATTAAAAATGGATAATTACGGCGTTGAAAAAGACTAAATAACCATCATATTTAACTGAGAACTTAACGGAGTTAGTTGAGTGGATGCAAATGACAACATTTGGTAAATTATAGTGATTAAAATAACAAAAAAAAAGTTTTTGGATTGAAATGGCAAATTCAACAAAACATCAGGGACGAAAATGATAGTTTACTCTTTAGGTTATAAACGTTTTTATTTTTAATTCTAATTTATCATATACATATTTCTAAATTAATATATTAAATAGGTAAGTGTATGTGTGTGTAAAACTAATTCGAATTTTGAATATATAAAATAGGTAGGTGTGTGTCTGTATTTCTAATTCGAATCTTTGAATCGGACTGAATAAAAAAAATCATAAATCACAATACGATTCAAATTCGATAATCAGACTTCAAATTGGATCGATTCCAAATTTGAAAATTTGAAGCAAATTTCAAATCGGTGATTTTCGACTCGAATTAAATTTCGAGTTTGTCGAATCCGATTTGAATATTGAACACCACTACAAATAAGTACTGTGTAGTTGGATTTGGTCTCGGTTGGTTAATCGACAATCGGGTTTAGCCTTAGGCATGTATATAGGCTGTCATTTTTACATAACCGGTTTATATCTTAATAAGGAAATTAAAGGTGTGCAAACCAGGGTTTTGCAAAGAAACCGATTTGTTATGTAACTGATTTAGCTGTTATAATAAATTAAAAGAAAGCTGGTTTATGTGGAAACCGATTCGGGGTACAACCTGGTCTTAATGGGAAAAATTGATCCCTATACAAACCGGTGTTGGTCGTTCTAAAATTGGTTCGGACCCAAATTGATTAGAAAACCATCTTTATTTTTTTTATAAAATATACAAACTAAACAAAATAATAATAAAATAATAAAAGCTCCCTTTTTTATTTAAAACTTTAAAAGTTAGACATAAAAACCACAACGTTTATGCAGTATTTTTAGCTGCATTTTCGTTAGTGTTTTTATTGCTTAACTACATAAAAAAATGGCTGAGAAATTGGATTGAGCTGAATGACATGCACACACATGCACACAAGAAAAAGGGTTGTGGCCTACACCAGTAATGATGATGATGGTGTTTTTGTGATTTAATCGTTACGGGTCTAGTATCCACTTATTTCATATCCTTAATAACTATGATGTTGATCTTTGTTATGCAGTTACTAACGTTTTATGTGCTGATTCAAGTATCGGGGTCGATCTATGAAGGTGACGTTGGAGTCACCCGAATACAATAACTTTTTGCAAGTATATAGAGTGGTATGTGCAGTGGCGGAATCAGAATTTTATTCCTATAGGTCACTATTTTTGATGCTTGGATTTATAACAATCAAATGTCTGAATTTTCGGATTGGGTCGGTTTGGGTTTCTACAAGAACAACTAAAACTAATAACTGTAATCATTAAAGTTTCAACTTAAATCAATAACCTCGGTCAAGTTTCAAGTAACACATGTAATTTCAAGTATAAAGTTGCTAATGAAATCTAAAAAGTTTCAAGTGTCATCTAGCATCAAGATCACCTCCAATTTCAACACTTTTAATTTCAAGAACCAATTGAATTGAATGTAATATACCTTAAGCATAACAGTAGCTTGCTTCTCCCTTTCTGCATCCATTTATTTAAGCCTGCATTATATAAGTAAAAAGGGTAAACAAGAGATTAACCAATGACCATTAGGCTTATTGAAAAATGGCTTGTTATGGTGTATTTAGAAAAACAAAGACTACATTTTGTATTAAAATGTTCAATGCATCACACATATAACATATTATGAATTGTGATGAACTAAATTACTAATATGATAAAATACCCAAATTATATCAAACAAAATAGATTCTAGATTTCTAAACACCTAAATTAACAAACAAATTATAAATTCTAGATTTGTAAATTCTTAATACACAAATTAACAAGCAAATTAAGCAAAATAAGTTAAGTCTAACAATGAAAACGTCAAAGATTTTGAAAGCAAATTAAGCAAAATAAGTTAAGTCTAACAATGAAAACGTCAAAGATTTTGAACTTTGAATAAACAATTAAGAAAACTAACCTTTTCAAGAATCAATGGTCGATGACTCGATGGGGCGGCAGCAGTCGAGCAACCGAGCAGCAGCAGTCGAGCAACCGAGCAGCAGCAGACCAACAGCAAGACAACGAGGGTGGGGGGCAGCAGTCGACACTCGACAGTCGAGCATCAGCAGGTGCAGGTCGCTAGGTCGAATGGTCGATCGATGGGGGAAAAAGAATAGGACTAGGGTTTAATAAAAAGTCTGTAGCTTGCAAGTTTCGAATTCGCGACCTCATTTTGGAAAATTCACGCGTATACCAGTGAACTAGCAATTTGTTTGTGATATATTGTTAACTTTAATATACTAATAGGTTCACTTCCTGTAAAACTATGTATTCATTAAAAAATTCGACATTATACATTACACTACAGGTTCAAAGGGTAAACAAAAGATTAACCAATGACCGTTGGGCTTATTAAAGAATGGCTTGTTATGGTGTATTTAAAAAAACAAAGACTATATTTTGTATTAAACAACTACATATATGCATATGGAGATTGGAGAGGCAACATAATCAAGTCATAATAACTAGATAAAACTAGGGACGTGCAGATATCGGTGGAATAGAGTAAGACAAATATGCATATTGACATTCTTGTAGTCTCATTTTGAGCACCTGTATTTATATACTGAGCCATTACGTTACGTTTTTAACACTCATTGAGCATTTTAACAAACATCCTATATGCATTTCTTCAATATACTACATAAATCACCAATTTGAATCAGGTTTGTTATGAAAGAAGATATTGTAACACCCGGACTCTCCTACCACCAATAGTATCCGTTTTGCCAACGAAGAGCTCACGAATTTGCTTTTGGTTGCTCGGGTAAAAACTTTCCAGGGAGGTCACCCATCCCTGGATTGCTGCCACCTAAGCACGCTTAACTATGGAGTTCTCCTCTCATCCACAGCCAATACGCCCAAAACGCGTTGATGATATTAGAGACCAGACATTCCTTATTAACCAGGAATCTCTCCTATCCGCGACCGATGTGGGATAAATGTAGGGTGTCACAGATATGGAGACGATAGAGGTGGAACGATAATGAAATTGGGAGTTGTTCATCCCATGCTTGAGCGTCGCCCCTGTTCACCAATAATCATAAATGTTTAGAAAATCACTACCTGTGTCAGGGAGGCCGAAGGGCTGGTAGTTGGCTGCAGTCAGGGGTGGACGGCTATCATCGGCTCACGGGTGGAGGTGTGAAAAACCGTAGGTGTCGATGGAAATAGAAGCGGGTAGCGATGATAGGGGGGGTTAGGGGCTGTTTGGCAACTTCTGAATGGGTAAGTGCTGAATCAATAAGAGGTCTGAACCAATAAGAGGTCTGAACCAATAAGTGCTGAATAAGTTTAAGTCTGTTTGGTTGGATATCTGAATGACTGTGTAGAATGACTAATTTCTAACCAATATTCCCAACCACACAGATATGAAATTTCTGAATCCTAATATTCCCTTAAATCGTAACATTCTCTCAATTTATATATGTTAATTCTAACCAATATTCCCAACCACACATATATAAAATTAGGTATGTTGAATCTTTAAAACAAATGGAATACTTCATCAATATTCCCAACCAAACCTAAAATATCATGCTCTCTGTAATATATTTTTTTAGAAGGCAAAGCTCTCTGCAATATATACATGGCCAACAGGTCTGTGTATATACACACGAAGAAGACCCATAGATCTGTAAAACAAAAGGAAGAATACACACATATATACATACCCACACGCATGTGTGTATATGTATGTATGTATATATGTGTGAGAGAGTAGACCAACAGATATGTGAAAGAGACCCATAGATCAGTGAAGAAGAAGGAGGAGACCGACAGATCTGTGAAGAAGAACCGTACTTGTGATGGCACCGCCGAGAGCAGAGGAGACGGATGCCGAGAGCAGTGGCCGGTCTTTCGGGTGATGGCCGAGAGCGCCGCCGGTGATGGCCGCCGGCGAGCGTTGCTGAAGGGGATGGAGGTGGAGAACTGGAGACCGAGAGAACTTGAGAAGGGGAGAATTTGGTCAGACATTGTATGTTGTCTGACCTAATAAGAGGTCAATAAGAGGTATTTTTCAATAAGTGGTGGCCAAACCAAACACGCTGGTCTGACCGAGTCAGACATATGGCTCTGATTGTAGTCAATAAGAGCCAAACAAACAGCCCCTTAGACTTTTAGGTTGGGTTAGGGTAAAAAGATGGTAAGATTTAAGGGTATAAAAGTAATTTACCAATTTAAAAGGAGTTCAAAATATCAGCCTTGCAAGAATCGAACTCATGACTTTAAGGAATTTAGACGCGTGGACAATAAGTGGACAACCAGTGAACCAAGGCTTAATTATTGTTTGCAACCTAAACTTAATATTACTAATGATTCACTTTCAGAAAAACTATAGGTTCATACGAAAATACGATATTATACGGTTCATTACTAGTTCAAAAATCAACGAGGTCACTTGACCCGTTTCCCCAATGATAGTTCCGCCTCTGGGTATGTGTAGATCTTTTGAATGACAACAATGATCTTATGATAGTAACTCCATTTGATTTTCATTTTGATGTAAGAGACAAACTCAAGTTGAAGTAATAGAAAGAAATGAAAGAAAAGGTTCTCACTTTTTATTTTTTTTTATTTACAAAAACTACAAAACTTACAACAAAAATTGAAGTATGAATACCAAAAAGTTATTTGAAAAAATAAAGTATGTTTGGTAGTTACCTATAAGTTATTTAGCAATTGCCTTTTTTCTATTTATTTAAAACCAATAGTCTAATCAATGAGTAGAGAATTTACGGTACTCTATTTAACCTTATTTTCATGTAATATGTGAACTATATATAATAATTTATTTATATATGAGTTTTATATCTATCTTTGTTTTGTTTGTTTATTTTTAGCTTAAATTTTTTGTTTTTCAATTCTTTTTATTTTGATTAGTTAATTTATTACCTTTAAATATTTTAATTCAGGTTTAATTTAGCTTAAAATTTTTGTTATTTTATTATCTTTATTTATTTATTTTTTATATATATTACTATGACCTTACAATTAAAGTTTCTGATTCAACCACTAACTACATTGTTAATATAAAAGGATATACGGGTTTGTTATGAATGGAGTAGTCAAAATAATAATGGAAAAAAGAAAAGACACTGATTTTGCGTTGATCTATTGCTTACTAAAGCTATCAAAAATTTACTGGCTGCAACGACAAGTGTTTTTTAGTAAGGTTTTATATCGTATTTTCAATATGTGACCAATCGTACTCGAACCAACCCGGAAATTGTTATGTCATCTTTCATGAAATTAGAGTATATAAAAAAAGTAACTATAAATATAAACTGGGTGTATTCACCATCGCGCGTTGCGCGAATTGTCATCGCCTGCTGCATGAACCGGCATCGCCTATGTAATCGACCATTGTACACCCTTCTCGATGGCAGTGATATGTATCAAGTCCGAAGATCATTATATTTAACTGATAACACCGATATATATGAGATTTAAACTTCAAAAGATAATTTAGCATAATTTTGAAGTCAAAAGATCAAGGTCATGATGTCAAAAGTTGTTTTTGGTCTGACCTGCGCATATGATACATTGATAAGTGCTGTCAATGAACTTGTGTTTTGATTATCTACATATTAGTTGTTGTGTACTTAATGTTTACATACCGGAATGTGTTCTTGGACTGCCATTGGTTATGGCTACAAAAGACCAATGCATATTGCCTTTCTTGGTTGTTGACAAATCCGCGTCTGCAATTGAAGTTTTATTAGTTGATATTGTGGTAATGTATGCTTAGCCCATGATCTGTGTAACTTTGGAGATGTAAAGGTAGCATAAGACATGAAACATGCACACATCTATTCTCCAAACTGAAAAGCTAGAAAAGAAAAAAAAAGGAAATAATTAGACTCCAATATAGGCCAAGAGCAATCAAATATCCAAATTATATCTAAATTACCCACATAAATGTAAGCAACTAAACAAATATAAATTAGTTGAGTAAAAAATGTTTCAAATCATAATGTTTCGATCAACCTCGTAACTATAAAGTAACTATAAAGTCGCGTGGTTCAACCACACGTACTGCTCCAAACCAAGTTTCGCTTTAATTATTATTTTGCCCTAACATTCGATTCATTCACATAATTAATATAGCAGACAAATAACACGTTGGTAGGTGCTAATTCAACATCCAAGGTAACAAAGCAGAATAAATCCAATTACCAATAAAACAACAAAGAACTACCTAAAGTTATTTACTATCAAACCAAAGAACATGAGTAAGTGAAACAAATGGACCATAAAACCACAGCTTCAACAACAACATAAGAACCCAAGTCTTAAGACACATACACAAAACACTAAACCTACCTGCCAATTTCTTTAAAAGTCCTGCCCACCATTGTCGTCTCCACCAAAGCATAGATTATTTCAAGAAGCTACAGGAGAAGAAATAATTGCCTCATTTCTTATAAGTTCAGCGTTAAAGGCTTCATCCCCATAACAATGTTTCAAGGTAACTTCATGCTCACTCATTGGTGATCAAAAGACCACTGGGAGGGTTGACATGTACTCAGGCTGCATAACAGATTCAGCAAGAAACATTACAATCTAAAACACCCCAATCTACAAAAACACAACATAAAATAAACTTAAGGATCCTAATTTCAATAACGAATTAAAGAAAAGTGGAAACTTGAATTAACCTATCGATCAAAAGAAGTTCTTAGGATCACCAGAGGAGTATCTGGTGACGTTGGAATATGGATCGATCGTGTTACCTAATCCTAATACACCATTTGAATCTTATGATTTGAGCATTGTAAAAATTATAGTCGTTAATCAATGTGTTGGTAGATAACAACAATACCTTGAATCTAAAGAGGCATAAGCTCCGACAGACCTTTATGAAATTGGGCTCAAGATAAAATATGTTGAAGCAAATCTCTCAAATGAACCTAACTGCAAAGTATCATAAATCATCAATAGAATCATACAGAATAATAAATGACATCATAAAAACCTCAAACATTTATGAAAAGTTCAACATTCTAAAAAGGATGTAGAAAGGAAAACCTAATTACTTGAATGTATCGTGAAGCATACCTCATATTTAAGTGCTTAAATCGAATACACCCACCTCAGATTTAAACCAATTCAAGCGAGAGACTGAACATGACCATCCATGATCCACCTGTAACATTTCGTATTTTCGTTAAATATAAGTTAACTTCGTTAAATTCTTGTAAGGACCATTCATGCCATTTATGAAACGTTATGGGCTATTCTTGTTTCATTCCTTGTTTACTTAAAGTTCTAATCAATTAAATAGTAATATTAATTATAATAATAATATTAACATTAATAATAACAATAACAATAATAATAATAATAATAATAATAACAATAATAATAATAATAATAAAATTATAATAGTAATAATAAAACTTGAATAATTAAATAAGTTAGATTAAAGTTTAAAAGATGAGGGGGTCTTAATGTAATTTTATAAACTTCAAATTGAAGTTTTAGCATAAAATAATAGAAAATCAAAGTTGAGGGACCATTTGTGTAAAATTCCAAAATTTCAACCCAAACCCCCGCCCACCCCGTTTTTCCGGCGGCCTTCCGGCCACCCTCCGGCGCGGCTCCGGCCATGGTCTAAACACCCGATTTTCACCCAAAACCATTTCTCAACCATTCTAGAACCCTCCACGAACTTGAATGCATCAATTAAACGAGTTTAAGCATCGGTTACGAACTAAATCGATCGAGTAATCGATCACCTTCAAGTTCCAAACCGTTTGAGCATTAAAGATCAATAATAACCTAATTAATCGCACCCAAACAATCATTTAACTGCACTTGATCAAACACAACGTCTGATTTCACTTGAAACAACATCAATCAACCTAAACGAATTCTTTCATTCTTCGCGACCTGCTCTGTGGTGTTCATCATCATTCGCACGACATCATCTGAAATTGGTTGAGGGCTTCGGTTCGTGGTTGTCCTCTAAAGCTTCATACACGTTTAATTTGAGTATCATCATCATTTGATCATCGGTCAAGCACTGCACGGTCGCGGTTGTTCTTCATCCGTTCTTGTTGATAAACACGTCAATTTGTTCTTAATCAAGTAAGTTTGATACACCATTCACTCGATTACATCCAGGGAACAAAAGCCCTAATGTTATTCGGGTTGAGTTGATCAATTTAAGCCTCAATTTTGAATTGCACAATTTAGGGTTTATGTGAATTTGGGGATTTCCTGTAATTGTGTTTTTAAAAGAATTTAAAACCAATGCAAACCAAGGCCTCGGCCCTGGTTCACTGGTTAAGACACTTGCCCACAACTATGAGGTCCCGGGTTCGAACCCGGGCACCCTCATGTATTTTTTAAAAGGGTTTTAGCCCTCAAATTAATTGTGTAAAATTTTTAATAAATATAAAAAAATGTTTTGTAAACTTTAAATATTTTATAGACATCAAATAATTTTCTATATTTTTATTAAATTTAAATAATTAAATAAATTTTCTTTAAAACCTTTTAACAAAGGTTATTCTTGGGTTGATTATAATAAAATGGATTTCATAATAAATAATAAATATTGGACCAAATGTTATTTTTTAAAAATTATGATTATTTTTGTTGTTTGCTTAGATTCTATACTTAGACTCTAATAATTGTTAAAAATACTTAGACTCTAATAATTGTTAAAAATGGTTTAATTTTATTTTCTCTCTATTAAAAATACATAAGTGGTAAATTCCTTATTAAAATATTTATACTTACAAAAATCCCCAAATTCCACTTAAAACCCTAGTTATCGTTAGAACGTTGAACTTATTAGAATTAAACTTAAATATTGTAAATATATATTGTTAGGTATCTCGTGAAGGTTTACGTTGGAACGTTGCTTATTATTCTTATTAATCTTCATCTTTATACTTATTAGCCATGTGAGTTTTCCTTGCCCCCTTTTATGCTATTTCACACCGTTTGGGGTGAAACATGTTACATTATTCAACATGCACTTATAAACGTTTAAATCTTTTAAAAGCACATGCAATTCATATTTTTATTTTGTCATGGTTATTTGTGTTATTATGAGTCTTATATGATCTACATATATTGTTTACAATCATTAACTATTGCTAGCCTGACGACGTCTTAGATCTTTGGGTCTGACAAGCCTATTTGGTGCTAAAGTCGATGTATTGCCGACTCCTAGGAGCCGTATGCCTGTGCACTAGGGAACCAAGTACACTTAGCCAATCATATAAACTTATAATCTAGTCGAGGTTTGATTGTACTATATGTGTTCTATAAACTTGCTAACTCATAACCTATGACATGAATTGCTACTTAAAATCCATGGTATATATTATGTATGTGAACTCCTTGGAAACTCACCAACTTTATAGTTGACCCATTATTTTTAACATGTTTCAGGAAATGCCCACGTTTGAAGTCATCATTTGAAGCTTGCAATAAACTAGGATTTGGACCTAGCTAAATGAATAAAATGCTTTGTTAGGTTTTGTATTGTTTGGAACTTTTTCATGTTTGAGACCTATGAATGTATTTCATTTAAAACTTATGATAATATTATTTTTATTTAAGGATAGCGTTATGTGGTTGTGAACAATCTTAACCCTCACACTTCGACGATTCCGCCGTCAAGGTTGGGGTGTGGCAGATTGGTATCAGAGCCCATAACTATAGGGATTTAGGTTATTAGAAATGGTGACCTAGACTATAGTTTATGCATGAACCTCATAGAATAATATTATTATTCTTGGAATTATATATATTGTTTGCATGCTACATAATGCTATGCCATACTTATGTGCAACTTGATGCCTTAGTATAGGATTGCCTTTTAATGTTTAAAACCTTGCTACTTGTCTCCCTAAACTTAACTTTGACTCTTTGACTCTCCCCGAACATGAATCTCTTAATCTTATTCTCGACGACACGTGGAATCTTATGCTTATGCTTATGACTTAGATCTTTAGACGATATGTCTAATCTATATAAATCTCATCAAGGTTTTGATTTCATGAACCTAAGAAATATTGTGTGACACATAGACACCTGTATTATGGTTTTCCTGGCAAAAAGCCTTCGGGCTAAGGTAAGCGTTTCGCATAAATCCTACGGGACTAGTTACGCTTACCTGGGGATTTCTGGAATGAGTGATAAACTATGGTCAACATACACAAGTTTCTAAGGCGAATGAGTCAATATACCTTGACGTGTCAACGTTTCCAAATGGTAATGCATTACCAAATGGAATCATTCCATATGCCTTATAACTCTTGACTTATCCTTGTTTAAATTATAACCCTTATTATTCTCTTTCTCGTGTCTAACTCATTTTGCATATTCCAGCATGTCTCGTCATCATGGAAAGCGTGGAAGTTCCGATCGTAAGCTAGCCGCCATGATTGCGCGACAAATGGCTGCTGTCATCCCGACCATGGTTGCTGAACTCAATAGCACCTTAATGATGTCACATCCCGGCGGAAGCGTGAAACGATGTTCGGGTGTGACTAGCTTTTATCAGAGTGTATTAATTATAGCGGAATAACACGTAGAAATATCATTAAATAAAACACAACTTATAACATGCTTTATTCATAATATTCGAGAAATTACATTTATTATATAAGTTTTCAAAATCTGATGTAATTCTAACTACTTTTAACTACAGCATGTCTTCTTAATCCACAAACTCACTCCCGTCAATGATGTTGACGGTTATGGTCACACAGACTCTTTCCACAACTTCACCTTATCCGTTATGGACTTCGAAGCTATAATCAAAACTACTACTCATATTGTCCTGAAAAAGCATACTTAACGAAATCAACAAAAATGTTGGTGAGAACATAGGTTTATATATACAAAAGTTATTTTTGTTGATGTATTTGTTACAACCAAACCTGCACAACATAATCATACTGTCACGAAATAATTCACAAAATCAAGTAATATTGTATCCTAACCCTCATTCCGGTTAGATACAGGGAAATAGTAACAACCCTCATTCGGTTGATACTAATTCCCTAAGTAGCGCTACTAACATTACCAGACGGTTCCTCATTCGAACTAATGGTTGTATCACAAATGACAGTAAGTTAACTCAAGTAAAAATAATACATCAACCATAGTTTGTATGCTTTTTCCCCCAAAACTTTACTGAATATCAAAGGTCGGAAAATGGGGCTATGAACTCACCGTATCTTCCACTTGAACCTAATAGAATAGTTCACAGTGTTAGATAATACTTCAATATTTTTCTGGTTTTCATTGACTGTAAAAATAGAAACATCTTCGGGCCTCTAAAATTACCCTTTTAATTGTTTCTTGATAATAATGTAATTTACTTTGTAAATTACAAAAATAACTCAAATATAACTTTGTTTCTCTAAAAATCACCAATTTCTTACAGAAATTAGTCTAATATATTTAGAATCTTCTGAAATTTTTGTAGAATTTATTTCCCAACATATATTTGTTATAAGATCTACAAAATCACAAAAATTCATAAAAATTAGCTACTGCAGTAAATAAATTCTCATATTTTTACATCTAACTTCAAATATTATATAGAACAACATATAATTAAATCACAGTCCCAATGTAGTCAGAATAATTTCTATCATTTCTCATAATAATCCAAATATTCATCAAAATGTCCAATATTGTCCCATCAGTCCTTATAAGTCCATATATTTTCTTCCATCAGTCCAATAACAACATATAATTTTATAGAACCTAACCATTAACAGATTATTTTATGTGAATTTTATAAAGTTTCAATAAATAGTTGAAAATAGTTTCTGTTTATGAAAAATTCCAATATTTTTACAGAATACTTATTACATATAATAAAACAACATATATTTATTTCATAGTCCAAATCATACTATAATAGCTTCTGTAATTTCTTCAATAATCATAATATTTAACAAAAATAGTTATATTATTCCATAATTCATGAAATTTATATATTCTATGCTAAGTGTGTTATTATTTCATCTATGATTTTATCCAGATTTATTATGTCCTTTAAGTATTTATTTCTATTTATTTATTACAGATCATACAAAAATTCGTATTTAAATTATAATAAGGTATAAAATTCTGAAATAATTCCAGAAGCTATTATACCTTAAAATAATCATTCTGAGATTTTATCAGAATTTTATCGAATTTATTATATTTTTGGCCTTTTTCACCTATTTTCTCATAAAAATAATTTGTATAAATTAATTGGTTTATCAAAATTATACCAACTTCTCCAGTTATTATTCAATATAAAAACAAGTATTTTACATGTTTATTCCCACAATTGCTTTCAATAAATATTTATTTGATTTTTCTTAGTTTTAGGTTAAAAATATAAAATTTAAATATATATTTTTGTAAAAACATAAGGTTACTGGATTTTAGAATCTTGTTACCCAAGTTTTAAGGTTTCAAGACCTTTAGGAGGGTTTTTGGTGATTACATCTATATACATACATATACACATCGGTATGTATGTGTATATATGTATATGTGTAACATATATGTAATTTAATTGTTCTATTTACCTTAGATGATGTGTGTTAGTGGTGTTCTTCACTGCTGGACTTCGAAAACAGGCTGTTGAGAGTCATGGATGATGTGTTGCTTAGGTGAGGGTCGGGTAGGATGATGGTGTGTGTGGTGTTGTTGTAACCGAAAGGTGGGATGATGCAAGGTGGTGATAGTGGTGCTTTTAGAAGGAGAAGACAGAGGTGATGATGATTGTGAGTGATCGATGGTGATGGTGTGTGTTTGCAAAAGAAACCGAGAGAGAAAGATGATGGTGGGTGATCGGGTGCCAAAGAAAACCGAGAGAGAAAGGAGAGTAAAGGTTGTAATTGCTTTGTGTGTTAAATGGCTTCTTTTATAGGATATATAGAGTTGATGACTTATCCTTCTAGGTGTGGAGGTGGCATCATTTGAAGCTAATCATCCGAGGGTATGCCACCTTGAATTTCTTTGGTGATGTGGTGGCAACTTTTAAGGGAGTTCCTAATGTGAACTCTAGGTTCCTAGGTCAACACCCATTTCTATGGTTATGATGATGTTGGGAGGATGGAATTTCCATAGGTTTTGGTACAAAAACCCGAGGGTTAAAGAGGTTTATGGGGGTGGTTTTGGTGACAAGAAAATCGAGGGGTAAGGGGTGGGAGTGGTTTCTTGGATAGGTGGTATGGTTAGGTGGTATGGTGTGGTAGGTTAATAGGGTAATGGTTTTGTTAATTTGATTTGATTTGGTGGGTTTTTAATAGGTTTATATGTATACATATTATATATATCCGTAAGTATACATATATATACGTGTGCCCATAAACATGTATCTATGTATATGTATATGTTTATATATATATGCCCGTAAGTCATTATATATATACCCGTAAGTTCATATGTATATATACATATATGGATTTTTGAGTTATATGAAAATACATTTTATGAACCTATACTATGCAATCATATATTTATTCAATATACATATAAGTTTGGTTCACGTATCGGGTGATATCCACATGCATACGTAAAAGTTGTATATATATACACATATGTATAAATTTCGGGCACATACATCTTCGTATATACCTAAACTATTAATACACATACATGCATGTAATATGCATACGTAAAAATATACATATATATGCACATGTACACGTACATCTTATGCACATATATATTTTTATTTAAATTTCTTATACATATTAAACATGCATGTAATCATGCATATAAGAATATATACACATAGCCTTTTATAAATATAATATATAAAATAATAATAAATAAAAAAATTTATTTAAGGTTGTTACATTCTCCCCCGTTAAAAGAATTTCGTCCCGAAATTCTGTGGAGTATGTTTTTAGAAGTTTAACTAAATATTACCTTTAAACTGTCTGAATGCCTATGCCATCACCCCATTCTTAAAATAGATCAGAATGTCATTAATTATAACAAATTATTTAAGTAGGGTTTACACATTATCTGGTCTTACTCACTACTGGCAGTTTCTACAATATATACACATTCTAGAGTTTGTGGTACTAAGCTCAGTTAAGGTACTAAGGCAGTTGAAATGAAACTTCTACTCGCACCAATGTCAAATAAAACTCTAGCATATATGTTGTTAATGAGAAACATACCAGTTATGGTTTCATCTCCAACTTGTCTATTGCAATTATAACGTTCTAGCTTATCTATTGCTACATGAGGGAGCAGGGATTTAGTATTCACATGAGGGATTATGATCCAGAACATAATAGTATTAATAGACAAGAAATAATAGTGGCCAGGTGTTATTACTTATTTATTGCAATTATAATGTTCTAGTCATTATCCTCCATGATTCACCAAACCCATTATCAATACCTATGCAATTAATCAAATTATCTGAATATTAGTTAACCCAAATGGTATTACAGGAAACTCGTAATGTTCGTACCTAGTTCTGAATGCAGTCTTAGAATGTTATCCTCCTGTAATCTTAATTAATGATATCCAGATCTTAAGTCTATTTTTGAGAAATAACTAGCTCCTTGTTAGTTGGTCAAATAGATCATCAATTCTAGGAGTGGGTATCTATTCTTTATAGTAACCTTATTAAGTTTTCTTATAATCAATACATATTCTAAAGGTTCCATTCTTCTTTTAACAAATAGGGCTGGTGCTTTCCAAGGTGATACACTAAGACGTATAAACCCTTTCTTTTCTAATAGTTCTTGTAGCTGAGTCATAAGTTCTTTCACTTCAGTTGGTGCTAAATGATAAGGTGTTTTGGCAATAAGGTTGTTCCTGGTATCAATTCTATTTTAAATTATATCTGACGAGGGGGTGGTAGTCCAGGTAATTCATCAGGAAACACAGTAGCATATTTATTTATAACAGGAATACTTTCCAATTTTCCTTATCAAGTTGTATATCACAATATGAATCAAAAATGCTAAACAATTCTTGTTAAGATACTTTCGTGCTTTTTCACAAGTAATCAGTTTCACAATATTACATGGCCTGTCACCATAAATACAGAGAATTTTATTTTCCTTAATCAAAGGAATCTTAATCATTTTCTTATCACAAATGATTTCAACATGATTTGTACTTACCAATCCATTCCTATTACGATATCAAATCCTCCTAACTTAATAGGTATCAGATTTATATCAACACAGTACTCATCTAAATTTAAGATGCAATTAGGAATGATTTTGTCAACTTCAATTATCTTACCATTAGCTAATTCTATCACATAATTGTTACGTAATTTTTCAAATGTGTAGATAATAATGGTCTAATAGTATGTGAGACAAAACTACGGGTTGCTCCTGTATCGAATAATACTTTAGCGTACTGGTTATTGATAAGGAACATACCCGTAACTATTTCTGGTTCATAAAGAGTCATCAGCTTGTATCACAAAAGCTCTTCCCCGAGGGTTGTTCTGGTTAGCTGGAGCCTTACCCTTTCGTTGTGGACATTCGTTCCGGAATGATTTTCACTTCCACATTGAAAGCAGACGGTTTTGTGGCTAGTAGGGTTTCTACAGTCTCGGGAACGTGTCCCTTCTTTTACAGATAGCACACCACTGTCATACAGTTTCCTGTATGATATCTGACAGATATTGCACTGTGGTGGTTCTTCTAATTTCTTTTCTTGAGTTGTTCCCAAAATGTTTCTTGGTGGAGATCGGGTTATTCTTTTCTGAGAACTTTCACCAATCTTCTTCCCGAAGGTTTTCAGTCCATTTCCTCTTTTTCCCTATCTGGGATTTGCTTAATGATCCATTCCTGATCATTTCATCAGTTAAGCTTCCTGACAAGATTACTGCTTCCTGAAAGGTTTGGTTCTAGCAGATTTCACTAATCCTCTTATTTGTGGCACTAATCCCCAAATATACCTTCCTATTCTTTGGATTCCGGGGGTTATCAAGTGTGGTACTAATCTGGATAGTTCATTATACCTATCAGTGTACTCCTGGTGTGCAGAACCTTTCATTTCTAAGCTAGGAATTCAGCTTCTAGTTTTTCTATTTCATTATAGGGACAGTATTTTTCTGTACTAGTTTCCTGAATTTTTCCCAACTTATTTTATTCATAAATCCCTACCTTAGTGAGTACTTCCATCTTCCACCAGGATTGGGCTTCTCCTTTTAAAGAGTGTGAGCAAATAAAGTTTTGAATTTTCAGCACAGCTGCTAATTTCTAAAACTCCTTCCATGTCATCTAACATCTTAAGCTTGTACTGCTCCACCTGGCCATCAAATTCCCGAGGTTTACAGGATAAAGGTTTGTAGGAACATCCTTTTGACATTCCATCTAAGATTTCTTCTTCTGTTGTGTTCCATGTTTATGTTTTCAGGCCCGGTTGGTGGGTTTGAGGTAGTTCCAAAATTCAGTTTTGCTGAAGTTGATTAATTAGGGTAGCCAAAGTAGCTTCTAGTTGCTGGGCTACTATCTGAGATATCCTATCATTCTCAGTGGTATCAGGGTTCATAGGGTTTACAGGTGTTTCTTCCCAAGTCTGGTTCTAGGTCGCCCCACTCGAGCTGTCCTCCTGACAGGTTGAGTGTTTCTTTTTGGCGGCATGGTTTACTATAGTGAATTTCAGTGTTAGTATTCCAAATAAATATCTTAACACAAAATTTATCTAACATAGATCAAATAAACATGTTAGCACAAATACATATATAAGTTAAGTTCTTATTTCTCTTATTCTAACAAGCTAACTATAACTATTAGTTTCTACCGAACCATTTCCACATCCTGGTAAAAATACTTTGCTTGGGGTCCTAAGCTTCTTATATCCTTTCGGATTTTTTTTTTCCAGATTTCCAGCTATATCTTCTTAAGTTTCTTAAGAGTCTGTGGGTTTTTTTTTACCTGATCCAACTCTGGTTTAATAACTTACCTTTATTCAGGGGAGAAACAGGAGGTTGTGTCTATATATCATCAGTTGGTACAGCTCTAACCTGTTTCCAGTTTAACATAAAACTTTGAGGTATTCTTCATTCCATTTGGGGAAACATTTATATCCTGCTGTGGTTCTGATTCAGGCACTATTTCTTTAGGGCTGCTATGGTATGGTTCTTCTGAAGGGTCGGTTTCATAATAAATACTATCTAGACTCACACTGTAAATTTCTTAACAAGGTTTCACAAAAGAGTTAGTCAATAATCATTTAAAATTTTGTTAAAATCATAAAATCATGAAATTTCACATAATTCACATATCTCACATAAATTCACATAAAATCAAAAAGTATATTGAGCTTATGGTTATAGTTTAGTTATTTACTTAATAAACTATTCTCTATAACCAATGGCTCTGATACCAACCTGTCACATCCCGGCGGAAGCGTGAAACGATGTTCGGGTGTGACTAGCTAGTGTATTAATTATAGCGGAATAACACGTAGAAATATCATTAAATAAAACAACAACTGATAACATGCTTATTCATAATATTCGGAAATTACTTTATTACATAAGTTTTCAAAATCTGATGTAATTCTAACTACTTTTAACTACAGCATGTCTTCTTAATCCACAAAACCACTCCCGTCAATGATGTTGACGGTTATGGTCACACAGACTCTTTCCACAACTTCACCTATCCGTTATGGACTTCGAAGCTATAATCAAAACTACTACTCATATTGTCCTGAAAAAGCATACTTAACGAAATCAACAAAAATGTTGGTGAGAACATAGGTTTATATATAAACAAAAGTTATTTTTGTTGATGTATTTGTTACAACCAAACCTGCACAACATAATCATACTGTCACGAATAATTCACAAAATCAAGTAATATTGTATCCTAACTCATTCCGGTTAGATACAGGGAAATAGTAACAACCCTCATTCGGTTTGATACTAATTCCCTAAGTAGCGCTACTAACATTACCAGACGGTTCCTCATTCGAACTAATGGTTGTATCACAAATGACAGTAAGTTAACTCAAGTAAAAATAATACATCAACCATAGTTTGTATGCTTTTTCCCCCAAAACTTTTACTGAATATCAAAGGTCGGAAAATGGGGCTATGAACTCACCGTATCTTCCACTTGAACTAATAGAATAGTTCACAGTGTTAGATAATACTTCAATATTTTTCTGGTTTTCATTGACTGTAAAAATAGAAACATCTCGGGCCTCTAAAATTACCCTTTTAATTGTTTCTTGATAATAATGTAATTTACTTTGTAAATTACAAAAATAACTCAAATATAACTTTGTTTCTCTAAAATCACCAATTTCTTACAGAAATTAGTTTAATATATCTAGAATCTTCTGAAATTTTTTGTAGAATTTATTTCCCAACAGATTATTTGTTATAAGATCTACAAAATCACAAAAATTCATAAAAATTAGTTTGCAGTAAATAAATTCTCATTTTTACATCTAACTTCAATATTATATAGACAACATATAATTAAATCACAGTCCCAATGTAGTCAGAATAATTTCTATCATTTCTCATAATAATCCAAATATTCATCAAAATTCCAATATTGTCCCATAAGTCCTTATAAGTCCATATATTTTCTTCCATCAGTCCAATAACAACATATAATTTTTATAGAACCTAACCATTAACAGATTATTTTCTGTGAATTTTATAAAGTTTCAATAATATTTGAAAATAGTTTTGTTTATGAAAATTCCAATATTTTTACAGAATACTTATTACATATAATCAAACAAAATATATTTATTTCATAGTCCAAATCATACTATAATAGCTTCTGTAATTTCTTCATAATATAATATTAAAAAAAATAGTTATATTATTCCATAATTCATGATAATTTATATATTCTATGATAAGTGTGTTATTATTTCATCTATGATTTTATCCAGATTTATTATGTCCTTTAAGTATTTATTTCTATTTATTTATTACAGATCATACAAAAATTCGTATTTAAATTATAATAAGGTATAAAATTCTGAAATAATTCCAGAAGCTATTATACCTAAAATAATCATTCTGAGATTTTATCAGAATTTTATCGAATTTATTTATATTTTTGGCCTTTTTCACCTATTTTCTCATAAAAATAATTTGTATAAATTAATTGGTTTATCAAAATTATACCAACTTCTCCAGTTTATAATTCAATATAAAAACAAGTATTTTAATGTTTATTCCCACAATTGCTTTCAATAAATATTATTTGATTTTTCTTAGTTTAGGTTAAAAATATAAAAATTTAAATATATATTTGTAAAAACATAAGGTTTCTGGATTTTAGAATCTTGTTACCCAGTTTTTTAAGGTTTCAAGACCTTTTGGAGGGTTTTTGGTGATTACATCTATATACATACATATACACATCGGTATGTATGTGTATATATGTATATGTGTAACATATATGAAAATTAATTGTTCTATTTACCTTAGATGATGTGTTAGTGGGGTGTTCTTCACTGCTGGACTTCGAAAACAGGCTGTTGAGAGTCGTGGATGATGTGTTGCTTAGGTGAGGGTCGGGTAGGATGATGGTGTGTGTGGTGTTGTTGTAACCGAAAGGTGGGATGATGCAAGGTGGTGATAGTGGTGCTTTTAGAAGGAGAAGACAGAGTGATGATGATTGTGAGTGATCGATGGTGATGGTGTGTGTTTGCAAAAGAAAAACCGAGAGAGAAAGATGATGGTGGGTGTCGGGTGCCAAAGAAAAACGAGAGAGAAAGGAGAGTAAAGGTTGTAATTGCTTTGTGTGTTAAATGGCTTCTTTATAGGATATATAGAGTTGATGATGTCACACCCCAACCTTGACGGCGGAATCGTCGAGGTGTGAGGGATAAGATTGTTCACAGCCACATAACGCTATATTTAAAGGTAAATAATATTTTAAGTTTCAACAGGAAATACAAACATGAGTCTCAAACATGAATTAAGTTCAAACATAAATCAAAACATAAATTTTATTTATTTAACTAGGTCCACGTCCTAGTTTATTGCAAGCTTCAAAAGACCACTTTAAGCTTGGGGGTTACCTGAAACATGATAAAAATAAAAGGTCAAAAAATAGTTGGTGAGTTTTCCTTGCCCCTTTTACTTTATTTCACACTATTTTGGGGTGAAACATGATACTTATACGACTTACACTTATAAACGTTTGAGACTTGTAAAGACACTTGCAATTCATCTTTATATTTTGTCATGGTTATTTGGTGTGTAAGTGATATATGAGATACATAGTTTGTTTACAATCATTAACTATTGCTAGCCTGGCGACGTCTTAGATCTTGGACGCGTCACGTTGCGATTTCCCTGGATGTTACAGATGACTTATCCTTCTAGGTGTGGAGGTGGCATCATTTGAAGCTAATCATCCGAGGGTATGCCACCTTGATTCTTTGGTGATGTGGTGGCAACTTTTAGGGAGTTCCTAATGTGAACTCTAGGTTCCTAGGTCAACACCCATTTCTATGGTTATGGATGTGGGAGGATGGAATTTCCATAGGTTTTTGGTACAAAAAACCGAGGGTTAAAGAGGTTTATGGGGGGTGGTTTTGGTGACAAGAAAATCGAGGGGTAAGGGGTGGGAGTAGTTCTTGGATAGGTGGTATGGTTAGGTGGTATGGTGTGGTAGGTTAATAGGGAATGGTTTTGTTAATTTGATTTGATTTGGTGGGTTTTTAATAGGTTATATGTATACATATATATATATATCCGTAAGTATACATATATATATTGTGTGCCATAAACATGTATCATGTATATGTATATGTTATATATATATGCCGTAAGTCATTATATATATACCCGTAAGTTCATATGTATATATATACATATATGGATTTTTTAGTTATATGAAATACTTTTATGAACTATACTATGCAATCATATATTTATTCAATATACATATAAGTTTGGTTCACGTATCGGGTGATATATCAACATGCATACGTAAAAGTTTGTATTATATACACATATGTATAAATTTCGGGCACATACATCTTCGTATATACCTAAAACTATTAATACCATACATGCATGTAATATGCTACGTAAAAATATACATATATATGCACATGTACACTACATTTATGCACATTATATATTTTTATTTAAATTTGTCTTATATTAAACATGCATGTAAGCATGCATATAAGAATATATACACATAACCTTTTAATAATAATTATATAAAATAAAATAATAATAAATAAAAAAAAATTTAAGGTTGTTACAAATGACCAACTCTAACAACAATGGAAATGGTCAAGGAGAGAATAGTGCTAACCAAGGGTGCAACAACCAAACTTGCACTTCAAGCACTTTAACTCTTGCAAGCCCACTAGTTTTAGTGGCAAGGAAGGAGCCACTGGCCTTCTTGAGTGGTTCGAGAGCATGGAGAACACTTTTGTCAACTGTGAGTGTCCGAGGCACTCAAAGTTCATTATGCCACAAGTATGCTCCAACAAAGGGCACTTACTGGTGGAATAGCGAGAAGAGGAATCGAGGAGCTGAGGCTATTTTGGCACTTACTTGGGAAGAGTTCAAGACCATTGCCATCGCCAAGTTTTGCCCTAGGAGTGAAATACAAAAGCTTGAGGAGGAGTTCTGGAACCTAAAACAAGACGGTGGTGGCCATCTGGCTTACTCAACTAGGCATCACGAGTTGAGCATTCTGTTGCCTCGCATGGTCGACACTGTACCTCGTAACATTGAAAAGTTCATTAAGGGTGTACCATCCCAAATTCAAGATGCTGTGGTGGGTAGCCGACCCACAACCTTGGAGAAGCCATTACTATCACCGCTTAACTCACCTAGAATCATATACGAGCGGGCACCATGTTTGTGAAGGGTGCAAAGAAAGTGGAAAAGGACGGCTACTGAAGCTGTTAAGGAAACCAAAGCTGAACCGTCTTACAATAACAATAACAACAATAAGAAGCGCAAGTTTACGCCAACACACAATTATGCTGTGGCTGCACCCAAACCACCTCAAAGACAACTGGTACCTGCGGCTGCACCTGTGACCAAATGCCTACGGCTAGGGCTTATGCTGGTCCTCAACCTATGTGCAACACATGTAGGTATCATCATCCGGGGAACGCCCCGTGCCGCATCTGTACCTTATGCGGTAAATATGGTCACTTGGTGGCGACTTGTTGCCGTGCACCTAGCAACGCTATAACGGTCACCAATCGTGCGTGCTATAATTGTGGAGATCCTGGTCATGTTCGTCCACAATGCCCTCGTCTTGCGGGTAATGTTCCACAAGCCCGAGGACGTGCTTTCAACATCAATGTAATCAAGCACAAGCAAACAACGATGTGGTGAACGGTATGCTAAATTCAACCCTAACGTTTATGATCTAAGTCTCTTTCATACATGACCTATATCGCTAAATGCCTTAAACCTTGAACAGGTATGTTCCTTATTAATAATACTTATGCATATGTTCTATTTGACTCTGGAGCCGATAAGAGTTTTGTTTCATTAGAGTTTGAAAACCCGTACTTGCTAAGCCACATACGAAACTAGAAAGACCTCTCACCGTTAAAGTTGCCGATGGAGAATTGGTCACCGTGGATGTCGTTATCCGTGATTGCATCTTAAGTCTATTGATCTTATTCCTATGAAACTTGGAAGCTTCGACGTCATCATTGGTATGGATTGGTTAGCCAAACACCATGCCGAGATCGTTTGTTTCGAGAAGTGCATCCGTATACCGTTATCATCTGGGGATACTTTGAAAGTGTTCGGCGAAAAATATTCCAAAGGGCTTAAACTCATGTCTTGCACTCAAGTCCGAAAGTGTTTAACTAAGAACTATATGGCGTTCTTGGCTTACGTGGTCAACACAAAAGTCAAAGGGAAAGAACTTAAGGACGTTCCGATTATCCGAGACTTTCCTGAAGTATTTCCAGACGATCTTAGTGGTTTACCTCCCGTGCGTGAAGTTGAGTTTAAAATTGACTTGATACCGGGAGCAAACCCCGTGGCTAAGTCACCGTATCGACTTGCACCATCGGAAATGCAAGAGCTTTCTAGTCAACTTCAAGAGCTAACCGAGAAGGGTTTCATTCGTCCTAGTTCTTCGCTTGGGGTGCACCTATCCTCTTCATGAAGAAGAGAGATGGATCGTTCGTATGTGCATCGACTATCGTGAGCTTAACAAGCTTACCATCAAGAACCGCTATCCTCTTCCTCGCATCGTTGACTTGTTTGATCAACTTCAAGGAGCTGCTATATTCTCAAAGATTGATCTACGTTCTGGATATCATCAATTACGAGTCCATGATGATGACATCCCAAAGACCGTGTTTCGTACTCGTTATGGACACTATGAGTTTATGGTGATGCCTTTTGGCTTAACTAATGCACCTGCTGTCTTCATGGATCTCATGAACCGAGTATGCAAGCCTTATCAAGATAAATTTGTGATTGTCTTCATTGATGACATACTTACCTACTCCAAGACTAACACCGAGCATGAACTGCATTTGCGACAAGTGCTTGAGTTGTTGAAGAAAGAGCAATTGTACGCGAAGTTCTCGAAGTGTGATTTCTGGCTCGAGGAAGTTCAATTTCTAGGACACGTGGTGAATAGCCAAGGAATTCACGTTGACCCTGCAAAGGTGGAAGCTGTGAAGAATTGGTGTGTTCCCACGACTCCGACCGAGATTCGTTCTTTCCTTGGTCTTGCTGGTTATTACCGGCGATTCATCGCCAACTTTTCAAGGATGCGAAGCCACTCACCTCTTGACACAAAAGAATAAACCATTCGAGTGGGGGCCCGAGCAAGAAGAAGCTTTTGAAGCATTAAAGCACAAACTGTGCAATGCTCCTATCTTGACCCTACCCGATGGAAACGATGATTTCACCGTATATTGCGATGCATCAAAACAAGGCCTTGGTTGTGTTCTTATGCAACGAGGAAAGGTCATAGCTTATGCATTGAGACAATTGAAGGTTCACAAGGTGAATTACACAACACACGATCTCGAGCTTGGTGCTGTTGTTTTTGCCTTGAAGATTTGGAGACATTACCTTTATGGTACGCAATGTATAGTCTACACCGATCACAAAATCCTTCAACACGTTTTTAATCAAAAAAGATCTCAATATGAGACAACGTCATTGGGTTGAGTTGATTAGTGATTATGACTGTGACATTCGTTACCACCCTGGGAAGGCAAATGTCGTAGCCGATGCACTAAGCCGTAAAGTCCATAACAAGATGACCTCGTTCCAAGAAATTCACGATCGACGATAATGGTTTGATACTTTGAGAGAATTCGATACAGAAATTCGACTAGATGTCATCGAGGCTACTGTACTACTACAAAACTTGAGAATAGATAGTGACATCGAGTCTAGTATCTTGGAGGCTCAACAATTAGTTCAACGAGAAGGGAGAATGAAGGATGAACTGGAGCATAACCTTCTAACTCAATTGGAGACGAAACCTAATGGGTTGATGTATTTCGCGAACCGAATTTGGGTTCCAAATCGTGATAATCTTCGTACTCTTGTCATGAACGAAGCTCATCAAACTCGTTATTCTATTCATCCTGGCTCCAATAAGATGTACATGGATCTGCGTGGTCAATATTGGTGGCCTGGAATGAAGAAAGACATAGCGACTTATGTAGCTAAGTGCCTCACGTGTACGAAGGTTAAAGCCGAACATCAACGTCCAAGTGGATTACTTGAGCAACCCGAGATTCCTATGTGGAAGTGGGAACACATATCCATGGACTTCATAACCAAGCTACCCCGAACCTCTCGTGGACATGATAGCATATGGGTGATCGTCGACCGACTGACCAAGTCGGCACATTTTATACCCATACGTGACACTTACAAGACATCAAGGTTGGCTCGTATATACGTTGATGAAATTGTAAGTCGTCATGGGGTACCTCTTCACGTCATATCCGACCGAGACGCTCGTTTCACTTCGCACTTTTGGTCGTCTATGCAAGAACTCTTGGGTACTCAATTGGATCTAAGCACGGCTTACCATCCCCAAACTGATGGCCAAACCGAGCAAACCATCCAAACCTTGGAGGATTTGCTACGCCTTTGTGTCCTAGACTTTGGTGGTGATTGGGATACGCATTTATCGCTCACGGAATTTTCGTATAACAATAGTTACCACTCGAGTATCAAGATGGCACCATTCGAAGCACTTTATGGTCGTAAATGTCCCTCACCGATCTGCTGGACCGACATTGGTGAAAACTTCATAACTGGTCCTGAACTTATACAAGAGACGACCGATAAAGTTTCTATCATTCGAAAGAACCTTGAAGTGACAAGAAGTCGACAAAAGAGCTATGCTGATAAGCGACGTAAGCCATTGGAATTCCAAGTTGGGGAGATGGTTCTTCTTAAGGTTTCACCGTGGAAGGGTGTTGTTCGCTTTGGAAAGAAGGGTAAACTGGCTCCAAGATTTGTAGGACCTTTCAAGATTCTGAAAAGGATTGGGAAAGTGGCTTACAAACTGGAATTACCTTCCGACCTTAGTGGAGTTCATCCTGTGTTCCATGTCTCGAATTTGAGGAAGTGTCTGGCTGACGAAGGTCTGCATGTTCCGTTGGATGACATCCAGATCGATGAGTCATTACACTTTGTCGAGAAACCCGTTGAAGTTATGGATCGCATTATGAAGAAGACTAGAACCACAACCACCCTAATCGTCAAAGTACGCTGGGAGAATAAGCGTGGCGCTGAATTTACTTTGGAACGTGAGGAGCACATGAAGAAGAAATACCCGTTTCTATTTGTATAGTTTTATTTTTAATTTCGGGACGAAATTCTTTTAAGTTGGGGAGACTGTAATATTTCGTATTTTCGTTAAATATAAGTTAACTTCGTTAAATTCTTGTAAGGACCATTCATGCCATTTATGAAACGTTGTGGGCTATTCTTGTTTCATTCCTTGTTTACTTAAAGTTCTAATCAATTAAATAGTAATATTAATTATAATAATAATAATAACATTAATAATAACAATAATAATAATAATAATAATAATAATAATAATAATAATAATAACAATAATAATAATAATAATAATAATAAATAATAGTAATAATAAAACTTGAATAATTAAATAAGTTAGATTAAAGTTAAAAAGATGAGGGGGTCTTAATGTAATTTTATAAACTTCAAATTGAAGTTTTAGCATAAAATAATAGAAAATCAAAGTTGAGGGACCATTTGTGTAAAATTCCAAAATTTCAACACAAACCCCCCGCCCGCCCCGTTTTTCCGGCGGCCTTCCGGCCACCCTCCGGCACAGCTCCGGCCATGGTCCAAACACCCGATTTTCACCCAAAACCGTTTCTCAACCATTCTAGAACCCTCCACGAACTTGAATGCATCAATTAAACGAGTTTAAGCATCGGTTACGAACTAAATTGATCGACTAATCGATCACCTTCAAGTTCCAAGCCGTTTGAGCATTAAAGATCAATAATAACCTAATTAATCGCACCCAAACAATCATTTAACTGCACTTAATCAAACACAACACCTGATTTCACTTGAAACAACATCAATCAATCTAAACGAATTCTTTCATTCTTCGCGACCTGCTCTGTGGTGTTCATCATCATTCGCACGACATCATCTGAAATTGGTTGAGGGCTTCGGTTCGTGGTTGTCCTCTAAAGCTTCATACACGTTTAATTTGAGTATCATCATCATTTGATCATCGGTCAAGCACTGCACGGTCGCTGTTGTTCTTCATCCGTTCTTGTTGATAAACACGTCAATTTGTTCTTAATCAAGTAAGTTTGATACACCATTCAACTCGATTACACCCAGGGAACAAAAGCCCTAACGTTATTCGGGTTGAATTGATCGATTTAAGCCTCAATTTTGAATTGCACAATTTAGGGTTTATGTGAATTTGGGGGTTTCCTGTAATTGTGTTTTTAAAAGAATTTAAAACCAATGCAAACCAAGGCCTCGGCCCTGGTTCACTGGTTAAGACACTTGCCCACAACTATGAGGTCCCAGGTTCGAACCCGGGCACCCTCATGTATTTTTTTAAAAGGGTTTTAGCCCTCAAATTAATTATGTAAAATTTTTAATAAATATAAAAAAATGTTTTGTAAACTTTAAATATTTTTATAGACATCAAATAATTTTCTATATTTTTATTAAATTTAAATAATTAAATAAATTTTCTTTAAAACCTTTTAACAAAGGTTATTCTTGGGTTAATTCTAATAAAATGGATTTCATAATAAATAATAAATTATTGGACCAAATGTTATTTTTTAAAAATTATGATTATTTTTTGTTGTTTGCTTAGATTCTATACTTAGACTCTAATAATTGTTAAAAATGGTTTAATTTTATTTTCTCTCTATTAAAAATACATAAGTGGTAAATTCCTTATTAAAATATTTAATATACTTACAAAAATCCCCAAATTCCACTTAAAACCCTAGTTATCGTTAGAACGTTGAACTTATTATAATTAAACTTAATATTGTAAATATATATTCTTAGGTATCTCGTGAAGATTTACGTTGGAACGTTGCTTATTATTCTTATTAATCGTCGTCTTTACACTTATTAGCCATGTGAGTTTTCCTTGCCCATTTTTATGCTATTTCACACCGTTTTGGGGTGAAACATGTTACATTATTTAACATGCACTTATAAACGTTTAAATCTTATAAAAGCACATGCAATTCATATTTTTATTTTGTCATGGTTATTTGTGTTATTGTGAGTCTTATATGATCTACATATATTGTTTACAATCATTAACTATTGCTAGCCTGGCAACGTCTTAGATCATTGGGCCTGACAAGCCTATTTGGTGCTAAAGTCGATGTATTGCCGACTCCTAGGAGCCGTATGCTTGTGCACTAGGGAACCAAGTACACTTAGCCAATCATATAAACTTATAATCTAGTCGAGGTTTGATTGTACTATATGTGTTCTATAAACTTGCTAACTCATAACCTATGACATGAATTGCTACTTGAAATCCATGGTATATATTATGTATGTGAACTCCTTGGAAACTCACCAACTTTATAGTTGACCCGTTATTTTTAACATGTTTCAGGAAATACCCACGTTTGAAGTCATCATTTGAAGCTTGCAATAAACTAGGATTTGGACCTAGCTAAATGAATAAAATGCTTATGTTAGGTTTTGTATTGTTTGGAACTTTTTCATGTTTGAGACCTATAAATGTATTTCATTTGAAACTTATGATAATATTATTTTCATTTAAGGATAGCGTTATGTGGTTGTGAACAATCTTAACCCTCACACTTCGATGATTCCGCCGTCAAGGTTGGGGTGTGATAAATGACGAGAATCAAAGAAACCTAAGTTAGTCAAACCGGGCAAACCACCCAAAATGAACAGTTCAGATGCACAATTTAACTGTTCATTACCTTTCTTTTTTAACATATGTATAGTAATTTTTAACAGAGTTTTAACCCGGACGCGCGTTGCGCGTCTTAAAAACCGGGCAAACCAAGGCTCAGATTTACTTTTGTATCATCATAGCCACAGCTTAACTATTTTTACTGAAGCCAAAGTAATCATTAAACCGATACCCGGTTACGGTTGCACACTGAACATGGATGCCAACGCAAAGCAACCGGCACCGGTTTTCATATAAATTCACAACCAAACCGAAGGCAATAGTCTCAGACGAAGAATCGTTCATCATCATAGACATCAATAAATAATTCCACAACATAATAACATAACCAACCGACAGTACTTTCTAGTATATGTATAGCGGCAATTAAACTGGTACCTAGTCACGGCTGCATAACGAAAACGGATGCCAAGCCAAGGCAACAGGCTCCAGTTTTCATATAAAATCACAGATAAACCAGAGGCAATGGTCTCAGATGAAAACATGTTCATCATCAACGACATCAACAAACAGTCGTCTCAGTTAAGCAAACGCTTAACATCATTGACAAAAGCAGATGATCTCCAAAGAGAAAGACAACCAACAGTCATAATAGGGATGCGAAAGCCCAACAAACACTACCTTAGGCAAAAATGCAAGGTGTACATGTCAGTAATCGAACCGGCAGCACCATCGAAGGCAACGGTCACATGCAAGCAAGCGCACCAACATCACAACCGAGAGCATCGTCGACTTCCACTGACAACCAGGCGAAACCACATAGACACGAACCCGAAAAACCACAATCCCCTTGCTAAAATTGCAGATCTGCGCAAGAAGGCCGCGCTAGGGTTTCGTTGGAGCAAAATAGATGCAAAGAGACATCGTAAGCTGTGTCGTTTCAGGCTATACCATCAGCGACACCACCACCGCAACCCGTAGTAATCGAAAATCTCCATTTGAGGCGCCAACACCACAGATGGAACAATCGGGTGTCACAGACGGGAAGAACACGACAGATGTCCCCATGGTTGAAAAACTCCAAGCAGATGGAACAATCGGGTGAATTGAGGGTTAGGGTTTGGAATTGGATGGGGGGGATTTGGGTGTGGATGTCGTGGAGGGAGAGGGAGGAGGAGGGTGGTGATAGGAGGCGGCGGAGGAGGCGGCGGCCGCGGCGATGGAGGAAGGAGCCAGCGAGGAGGAGGTGGAGGAGGGCGCGGCCGATGAAGAGGAGGAAGAGGGAACTATTCATTGAATAGTGATATCACTTGGTTTTTTCATATTATGTAATTCTTGTAAATAAATATAAACAAACACATATGACACAAATTCATTTATAAATAAAATTCGTATTTTCACTCCCACCGAATATTTCACAAAATCCCCTCAAAATAAATTAAAAGTAAACCACGCATTACCACAAATTCATAAACATAAATAAACGAGCATAACTTTTGTTCATGTTCCTTTATTTAACTAAACAAATAAATTCTTTTTTCATGTCTGTTCACTTGTTAAACAAATTTCCCGCCAAACAGCTTGTGCACATAATATTTGTTGAATATTCGATTCGTTTGCATCTCTATAACTTTACATACGCAAAGCACTCGTCTCGCTCCTCAACTTCCTGGACCTAAGCGCCTCATTTTTATAAAAACCAAAGATTACACACATGAATTTATAATAATATCCTTAATATATATTTCTAACAGGAAGAAATGACCCAAAAATTGCAGAAAAATGCTTGAAACAAGCAAAGAGAATTAAGGGCATACATATGAGTATATGACTGAAGGAAACACGTTGGTTGTTGTTCATCGATTAACTCTAGTACAAAACTTTAAGGCAATGTGCCTATTCTAACTCATCTGAAGGACCCCAAAACACACAATAATCATCACATCCAGTAAATGAACCGGAATCGTATTCACATCTCTCCTAAGTAACCACTTTATCGAGTTTTACATCGCCTTGAATGATATTCAAGGGTTTCTTCCTCGGTGGCGGAGCTTGAACACTCCCGTAGGGGGAGGTGAATTAATTTATTAGGGGGGCCGAAATCGTGTTTTTTATAAAAATTTACACTACTTGGCCAAAAATTTTCACTACCGGACTAAAGTTTAACACTACCGACGAAAAAAATAGAGCCCCCCCCGGTCCCAACTATGCTCCGTCAGTGTTCCTCCTAACCGAGCCTAAGAAGTAGGAGTAACAGAACAAGAAGAGAAGCAAACCACTATAGCAGAGAGATTATCAATTGCGGGAAGGTGTAAGGCTTGATTAATGAGCTCTTTAGCACAGTGTTGCGGGTTGTTATACTGCCTTAGCTGACATCGAACAAGGGTCACTGCTTCTTGGTTTGACATAACGTCCCAGATTCCATCACATGCAATGATCATAAATTCATCATCATCAGTCAACATCATTTAAGTCACATCTGGTTTAGCAATCAGCAGCTTCTCCTTTTTCATGTACTAGTCACCAAGTGCACGCCTCACACCAAGTTGACCGTTCAGGTACCCGTCCCCATCAAAGTAACCACCTAACCGTTCACATCTTTCCTTTTCTTGTAATCAAGTTGCCCCTCTGTGATCTTGAGTAATCTGCATTGCAGTTCCATTCCTACAGATGACGGCTCGATAATCACCAGCATTGGCTATTACTATACGTCTTCCCATGATCAAAACAGTTAAACTAATTCTCACTCGTATTTTAGGTTGATCCAACTATCAAAACTAGTGACTATAAAGCTCATAGGCACTAGTTTGGAACAGGACTGTACTGGGTACCGGCTACATAACTGGACAAATAAAGTACTCTTGAACCGTCTGTTGAAACTTGAGAACAAAATCGAACTGTATCTTCTAAAATTTGCGAATCATAAACCAGTACCTTTGATCCTTGTGATTAAAAACTTAAGAATAGTCCTTTGAATCGAGCGATTTGAACCGAAACACAATCGAACCTGTCACATCCCGGCGGAAGCGTGAACGATACGGGTGGAATGTGACTAGCTTTTATCAGAGTGCATTGTTTATAGTGAAATAAACACAGTTATAATATAAAGAAACATAACACAGACATGCTTTTATTAATACTAGAGAAATTACATCATTTAAGTAAGATACAAAATTTGATGTAATTGTTTACACTAAATTACAGCATGTCTAAAACCTATGAAAATGCACGTCTACGTACACGCTCCCGTCAACAATGTTGACGGTTAG
Source organism: Flaveria linearis (assembly GCA_024085815.1). Lineage (NCBI taxonomy): Eukaryota > Viridiplantae > Streptophyta > Magnoliopsida > Asterales > Asteraceae > Flaveria > Flaveria linearis. The sequence goes on from CM044003.1 coordinate 98,776,041, forward strand.
CGTAACACAGACCCTTCCCACAACTTCACCCCATCCATCGTGAACTTCAAAGCCGAAATCAATGAATTACACATTTCCTGAAAAAGTACACTTAAACTTGTCAACAAAAATGTTGGTGAGAACATAGGTTTATAGCCAGACAAATATTTTGTTGATGTATCAATTACAACCAAACCTGCTCACAACATAATCATACTGTCACGAAATAATTCACAAAATCAGATAATATTATATCCTAACCCCCATTCGGTTAGATGCAAGAAAATAGTAGCAACCCTCATCCGGTTGGTACAAATATTCTCCTAAGTAGCGCTAATAATATTATCGGACGGTTCCTCATCCGAACCAATGGTTGTATCGTAAATGACAGTAAGCAACAAAAATATTTTCAAAAATAATACATCAACCCAAACACTATACTTTTTCCCCCAAAACTTTGTTGAATATCAAACGGTTGAAAATGGGCTATGAACTCATTGTGTCTTCCAACTTGAACCTATAAAATAGTTCACAGTATCAGACAATATTTTCTTTAAAATTTTTAGAACCTCAGATGAAAGTATCTTTTAGAAGTTCTACCAATAATGTTATTACAAAAATTTCCCACAAATTATTTATACATAATTTGCTTAAAATTAATCCAAAGTCTCATAAATCATAAAAATTATCTACTGTCATCCAAAAATTAAAAAAATTAATAGAATGTTATCCCAAAAGTCAGTAACATCTCAATTTTTATAGTATCTAAATGTTAACAGATTATTTTCTATAAATTTCATAATATTCCATAATTACTTAAAAATAGGTTCTATCCTTAATAAATTCCCAAAATTTTATAGGCGGCTTTTTATATAAAACCAAGCATCATATAATTATCTCAAAATTCAAATAATAACAGATCATTTTTTGTAATTTTTACAATAATTTCTAATTTAAAAAAAATACTTATAATGCTCCAAAAATTATGAAAATTATACATTATGTAGTATCTGATTTAATATTGCATATAAGATTTTATCAGAATTTATTATTTACATTAAGTATTTATTCTGATTTATTTAATACAGAAATCATAAAAATTCATATCTTAATTATAATAAGGAATAAAATTCTAAAATAATTCCAGACGCTTTTATACCTAAAAAGAATAATCCTGTGAATTTATCAGAATTTTCCCGAATTTATTTCTATTTTTGATATTTTCTTCTATTTTTCATTTATAAAATAATTTATATAAATTATTTAGTTATCAAAATTTTATCAAAGTTTCCAGATCAATATTTTAGTATAAAAATGAGAATTTTTCAATGTTTATTCCCACAATCACATTTATTTAATATTTATTTGATTTTTCTTAAATAATTACAAGATTAACTTTGTAAATTCAAAATATATCTTTTTAATCATAAGTTTCTGAGTTTTTGCAACTCATCACTTATGATTCATGAACTAAAACTTTCAAAACTGGTTTTGGTGTTTGAACACCAAAACTTATATATATATATATATATATATATATATATATATATATATATGTATATATATATATATATGTATATATATATATGTATATATGTGTGTGTGTTATAACATATAAGTAACAAAATTTATTTTTGTAACCTTTGGGATGTTGATTCTTGATGGTATGCTTTTTCCTTGAACCCGAGAAACAGCTTTGGGGGTGGTGGATGATGATGGCAGGTGATGGTGGTGCATGGTTGTGTTTGGTTGTTGTCGGTTTGTTTGTTATTGGTTGTTGGTCGTTGTTGTTGTTGTTTGTAGTAACCGGGAGAGAGGGGCTGTGGGACAAGATGGTGGTGGTGCTCGGTTGGGTGTGATGATGCTTAAACTAGTTGTGGTCGGGTGATGCTTCAAGGAATTCCGAGAGAGATAGAACAAGGGAGTTTGGTTTTGGTATTGTCAAAGTGAATCCCGAGGCTTCTTATGGGCACAAGAAATTTATGATGTTCACACTTAAGATGTGCTTAGTCATGAGATAGGCTTAGGTGGCACTAGGAGAAAGCTTTTCTTAATGTTCTAGTAACTTGATGGTGCATGCATGCTAGCTAGCCGAGAGCTTCCAAGGAGTTACCATCTCCATGTTTGCAATGATGAGGTTTTGGTGATTAATGAATTAAGAAGGCAAGGTGGCAACTTTAGGAACATTCATGGTGTGAATAGAATGTTTAGGAGGGTGTGGTGGCGGTTTAGGCCACTAGAGCTTGACTTTTGGAGTATGAATGCATGGAACCAAGGCATGGTGTGAAAGCAAGAGAAATGGGTGGTGGTTTTGGAAAGGAAGTCAAGTGGTATAAGTTACTTAGTCTAATGGATAATTAGGTGATATAATAAGGTGGTGTTCTTCGAGTGATGTCTAACCGAGGGGTGTAGGGATCGAGGGTTATGGTGAGATGGTGGTGGTTTGGTGTTTAACCGAGGGTATAGGGAAAGGGTGGTTTGGGTTTTTAGTTTTAGGTTTTAGTTTTTAGGTTTAGGTCTTTAGTTTTGGAATTTTTGAGTTAGTTTAGTTGAGTTTCAATGTGTACATATACATACATATATATACTCATAAATATATATATAAGTAAGCTTTATATATATACATACATACCAAACATATATACTTGTATTCCAAAAATTTTCCATGTACATGTATGTATGTAAACATGCATACGTAAAAACTTATATATATATATACCTATACGTGCGGGTTTTGGGTCTATAAACATACATGCATACATAAATTATTACTATATAGACATGCATGCAAACATGCATACGTATGATGTGTTTGAAACGGTCTATACAAATAAACTAAATTAACTGACCTAAACTTGGACTATACACTCAAATTTTACCCTAAAAACAACCTAGACCTAGACCACAAAACAGGCAAGTGTACTTATCGTGTGCAGAACAGACTCAGGAAGAACGGGAATCGAACCCACGTGACACTAGAATAGAAAGACTAGACTCAACTAAAGGAATAACAAATAATTATAAGATAGGGGGTTTAATTAGCAACTAAAGACTAAAATTAACAATTATAAAGTAATTAAACTAAGAATTGCAGAATTGAACACAAAGATTTTGATTTTAGGTTACTGATTAATTGGAGAGAACACTATCTAGATTGAATCCTAGTCTAGATACATGAATGTAAAGAATGATTCAGAATTATGGATGGATTGGTTTTCTAAAGATACAAACCCTAAGGAAGACTTAATGGATCCCAGACCATTCACCGGGTGTGACCAAAATGACTCCTAAAGGCATGTGTTACGTATACCAATGGCTAAGTTTTCCTTCCAGTTAACCTAGCAATATTACAGTACCCGATAGGTGGACAACCTAGTCTAACATACCACAAACATTTAACATGCAAGAGGTGACACATTAATGGTTCAATTAGACATGATTAAACGAGTGAATTTGCTCTCTAAGTCTGGCCGCTTTAGAAGGAGGATAATATTTCTTAAAAAACTCACCCTTAAGGTACTCCCAAGTGGTGATGGAATCCTGGGGTTGAGTCTCGAGCCAGGTGGTGGCTCGAGCCTGCAGAGTAAAAGGAAAGAGACGAAGATAAATCGCCTCCTCCGTTGCACTAGTAATATTAAACGTATCGCAGATACGAATAAAGCGGGACACGTGTCCCGATGCATCCTCATCAGCCAATCCGTGGAACTGGGTGGCGTTTGTGATGGTGGACATCGCATAAGAAGGAATTTGCCAATTGTTGGCATTGGGAACATCAGGACAAGTGATAGGTGACCTACCACCAGTGATGCCATCGCTGGCTCGCTCATGAACAGTGCGCCTAGGAGGGGGATGTGCATTGTCACCCATTCTAGCTAAATCAGGAAAGAAAATCGGGCGTACCTTACTATCTAGAACGGCTTTCAAATGTGCTTGAAATTCAATGTACCTCTCGTGCAACTCCCTCTCAGGTTCAGAGAATCCAGAAAAGTCAGGTGACCCTTGTGATCTAGTGTGTGGCATGCACTGAAAGAAAGAACGGAAGAATTTAGAAAGATGGACTAAAAGAAATGAACTAAAAACTCTAACAAAAAAAATAAATAAATAAAACTAAAACTATCGTTATCCTAAAGAAAAACTAGACTTGCTATTGCCAAGTGTCCCCGGCAACGGCGCCAAAAACTTGATGTGTTTGAAACGGTCTATAAAAATAAACTAAATTAACTGACCTAAACTTGGACTAGACACTCAAATTTTACCCTAAAAACAACCTAGACCTAGACCACAAAACAGGCAAGTGTACCTATCGTGTGCAGAACAGACTCAGGAAAAACGGGAATCGAACCCACGAGACACTAGAATAGAAAGACTAGACTCAACTAAAGGAATAACAAATAATTATAAGATAGGGGGATTTAATTAGCAACTAAAGACTAAAATTAACAATTATAAAGTAATTAAACTAAGAATTGCAGAATTGAACACAAAGATTTTGATTTTAGATTACTGATTAATTGGAGAGAACACTATCTAGATTGAATCCTAGTCTAGATACATGAATTTAAAGAATGATTCAGAATTGTGGATGGATTGGTTTTCTAAAGATACAAACCCTAAGGAAGACTTAATGGATCCCATACCATTCACCGGGTGTGACCAAAATGACTCCTAAAGGCATGTGTTACGTATACCAATGGCTAAGTTTCCTTCCAGTTAACCTAGCAATATTACAGTACCCGATAGGTGTCGGACAACCTAGTCTAACATACCACAAACATTTAACATGCAAGAGGTGACACATTAATGGTTCAATTGGACATGATTAACAAAGCTATTAACTTACCAGATTTTAACTGTTTACTAGTTAGTAATCCACCTAGTATCTAATAACCAAGATTAATCATTTAACCTTTATCTTCCAATTTCCAGTTAAGATACACATTGATTTCTCATTCATTAACACATATTGACCTTAGATATCACTACGTCTAGTAAGATCCCTAGTAACCACAAACCTAATGGTACGTGTTAGATATGACAACCACGTTTGAAAGACATTCATAGGCAATCATAAAGGAAAAACATGCATCCATGAACAGAAATCAACACATACTCATCATCCAATTCAACCAAGAACAAGTCTTTTACAATAATATTAACCATCCAACAATTTGATTCATTCTAACATTCAAGATAATCAACTATTCATCATCTAGATAGTGTCTAATGATTTAGCTATTCATAACTAGTTCAAAACATAAACAAAACTCAGAAATCATGGTCCAACATATCGTGTTCAACTTAACAATCGATAAAGAAAGTAAGTAGAACCCGAAATCAAGTACGTGAGTGATCCAAGCTTCAATCCTATGCTCCAATGGCTCCAATATGCTCCAAATCGACCCTCTGGTTCGTCTTCAGCCGCTCCAAGTCGTGTATTCAAAAATTTGGGTTTAAAAACGACTTAAACAAGCTTTAAACAAGTTTTTCACGTCTGAGGGTCCCTCGCGTCGCGCGACGGGCTTGGGGAAAACCTTCACGCAGCGCGACGGGGTAAAAATCTGATTTTTGACGCGGTGGCATTTTCGTAAATAAAGTGAACTCTGAGGTCCGTCGCGCTGCGCGAGGGGAAACTAATTACCCGTCGCGCGACGCTACGGGGGTATCTTTCCAGAAAGTTTGTTTTTTTTGTTGACTCGTCTGTCACCCGTAGCGTATCCGGAATCATCGTTTTCTCCAATTTAGCATATTTTCAACTCTTTTTATTCAAAAACCTACACAAACACAAATATTAAGTAATAAACAAAAACGGGACGAAATCTAAACTAAATGACTCGAAAAACATATAAAATGTGCACAGAAAATCGATGTATTTTGCAATACATCAAATATCTCCACACTTGACTCTTTTTCGTCCCTGAAAAAGCATTTTACCATATATTCACAATCAGGGACTACAAACCACACCTGAACAAAATAAATTGAAAAATGAGTCTTAGTTATTGTTTAAACCAAACATGTATTATGCTATAAGGTTCATGCATAAGCTATAGTCTAGGTCACCATTTCTAATAACCTAAATCCCTATAGTTACGGGCTCTGATACCAATCTGTCACACCCCAACCTTGACGGCGGAAACGTCGAGGTATGAGAGTTACGATTGTTCACAGCCACATAACGCTATTATTAGTTCCAAATATATTAATCAAGATTCAATTGTAACAATACAAGTAAATGTTCAAACAAAGATACATCCAGAATACAAGTATAAAAGTATCCAGATCATTTGTTTATTTCTCTAAGTCCAATCCTAAGTGTGATAAGCTTCAAAGAGTAATCTGAAACATGTTAAAAATAAAAGGTCAACATAAAAATGTTGGTGAGCATTCCACAGTTTTCAATATATAAGTATATAAAAGATGGCAATTCAAGTTGTAAATTAGTGAATAAAGTGATTAGGGATGTTATGAACAATACAACAATCAAGCCTCGACAAAGTTTTACAAGTATCAAACGACGTTAATATTTTATTAACGTTAAAAGTATATACGATCAGCTAAGTGTATTTGATCCCCATAGTGCTCAAGAATACGACACTAGGGCCACCAAATAGGTTGTCTGTCCCATAGATCTATGACTTCGCTGGGCTAGCAATAGTTAATGATTGTACATATAATGTCATAACATGGTAACCACAAAAGTTCAACTAACCACAACTCACAAGTAAATTGCCATAAGTTTACAAGTCTCGAATAAGTTTATAAATGCAATGATATAAGTTAACATGTTTCACCCCAAAGTATGAAAATAAGAAAAAGGGGTATAGAAATACTCACCATGACGTATAAGTATATAAGAGGATTATAAGAATTAACGATGCTCCAACGAATTCTTTTACAAGCACCTAAATGTATATTACAAGTTTAAGGTTAATAATATAATTAACGTTCAAATAATAGTTTGGCTTTTAATAGTTTTAAGGTTTTAATAAGTAACAAGTGTATAATATAAACATTTATATTTTTAGTTCATTAAAAGAATTATATAAGTAATTATTTTAGAATTGTCCTTAAGTATATTATTTTGAGCAAATAACTATTTAGTAAATTAAAACAATATTTTTAAGTTTATCTTATAGGAATTAATCTGAATATATTATTTGAACAAATAATGATTTAATACGTTAAACGATATTTAAAACCTATTTTATAAGAAAATGAACTAATTAAACAAAATAAATAACTAAATAAATAAAGAAATTTTAAAATAAATTCCAGAAAATTATTAGATGATTTCAAAATTATTGAAAGTTTATAAAAGGAATTTTATAATTTTTCTGATTATTTTATCATTTATTTAAAGGCTAAAAAGCCTAAAAAATTGATGAGGGAGCCCGGGTTCGAACCCGGGACCTCAAAGTGTGCAAAGGGCTCGGGAACCAGTAGACCAGGGCATGCTGCCGCGTTAAGGAATGGTTTGCAATTCTTTTAAACAGGTTCACAGGAGTTCCCCCAAACTCCATGAACCCTAGATCGATTTGAATCAAATTGAATCCTAATTCAATGTTACTACCAATAGAATTTATGGGGCTTTTGTTCCCCTTGTAAAATCGAGTATAATGATGTGTTTAATTACCTGTTCTCGAATGAAAAGGATGAATTCCCGGTTGGTGAGCAGGTCGCGATACAGGGTTGTGTGGATCGACTTCTTTGTGTGTTTTCAGAAGAAATTGAGAGTAGGGAGCGATTAAGACTTGATAGATGACTATTTAGGTTCATTTAATTTGATTCTTATAGGCGTTTGAATGGATTTATGAGTTGTATTCGGAGGTGGAATCGTGAGCTGTGAATCTACCTGTAAAGCACTGATTATATTCCAATTGGAAGTGTGACCTGGTTCGAATCTTGCATACGTACGAGTTGGTATGGGTTTAGTGGTTTAAAACAGATGTTTTTGGAGGTATTTGACCTCGCCGGAGGGTCGCCGGAGAGGTGGCCGGAGGTGCGACGGGGAGGGGGCTGGTTTTAAAATAATTACACTTATGGTCCCTGATGTTTCAAGAAGTTACATTAAGGGTTTAAAGTTTTGTTTTAGTTTTTTCTTAAATTACAGTTTAGTCCCTGAAGTTTTATATTGTTATTATTTTATGTAAAAATAAATTAATTACAAGTTTTAACATATTAAAACTTATATTATCATTACTATTAACATTATTATTATTAATTTTATTATTGCTATTATTATTATTATTATTATTATTATTATTATTATTATTTTAAATTTTTAGCAGTTATGTTATGTTTATAATATTAAGCAAACTTTATAAACACTAAAATTGTTATTATTTTAAATTAATTTGTTAATAAAATTATGAGATGTTACACTCTATGTGCCTTAAGCACATCTATCAACCTCTCCTTCTCAACATCCGTCAATTTTGAAGAAATAATGACAGGAAAAGTGTTCCCACCACCCAAGAAAGCATATTCCAAGTGAGAGGGGAGCTCTTTGAGCTCAAGGGGTGGTGGTTCTTCAACCGAGGGCCTCTCTCTCTCCTCCTCGGGATCATCAACAGCAGCGAGCAACTCAGAATGCTCAACTAGCTCGCTATTTGGGAGGACCTCATCCTCTACTACTGGGTCATCCTCATCTAACTCATGTGTAGGCAGCAGATCTGCTCCACAAATGTACTCCAGACATCGATCCATTTGAGTGAAAAATGAATCAATGAAGTAAACGGAATCGTCTTGAGCACTCGAGTTCTTCATCGCCTTTATGACGTCAAAGGTGACTGCCTCATCCCCTACACGAAGTGTAATCTGACCGTTATAGACACCGATCAATGCTTTAGCGGTTCTTAAAACGGGGCACCCCAAAATGAGTGGAACCTGATCGTCAGCCTCCATATCAAGAATAACGAAATCCACGGGGAACACGAATTTATCAACCTTAACCAAGATTCTCCACAATCCCCCGTGGATATTTGACAGATCGGTCTGCCAAAGAGATGCTCATGCGCGTTGGAGTCGGATCTCCAAGGTCTAGCTTCTGATAGAGAGAATACGGCATCAAGTTGATGCTAGCCCCAAGATCTGCCAACGCGTGGTTCACAGTAGAACTACCAAACAAACACGGGATAGTGAATATACCCGGATCTGCTAATTTCTTCGGTAGGTTACTTTGAACCACCGCAGAGCAATGTGCGCTAAGAGAGACAGAAGATAGTTCCTCCAGTTTCTTCTTATTGGTAAGAATATCTTTAAGAAATTTAGCATATTTAGGCATATACTGGAGGGCCTCAATAAACGGAAGATTGACCTTAAGTTGCTAAAAAGCTCTAAGAAATGCCCATAATCTTTGGCATATTTTTATGCTTCAGGCGCTCAGGATACGGGACTCTAGTCAAATCTACCTTGGGAATCTTCTTCTCTACCTCCTCCTGTTCTCAACAGACTCTCCGTTCGACGCGGTACTTGTTTGGATTACCCTCTTTGGTGTCCCCCCAGGAGTCTCCATCTCCATCTCCTCATCCATCACCTCTTCATCTTCAGGTGATGTTACTTCCTTCTCTCCTCCTCTGCCACTGCGAGTAGGCATGGCTTTTTCATGTGCATTTGGGTGTGTGTAAGTGTTAGCAGGGATTGGACCTATAGGGTTCTGATCTAACTTCTTAGAAAACTCACCTACGACACGCTGTATATCTAGGAAAGCGGACTGCTGGCTCTTAAAAAGAATATCATGCTCATCTAGACGCTTTTGTGTAACCTGATCTCGAGTAACTAACTGGTTCAACATCTGTGATTGGCTCGTCAGCAATTCCTCTATCCTCTTCATTCCCTCACCACTACCACCTGAACTACTACCAAAATCGCCTCCAGTAGGTTGAGTGGGCTGCCTCTGCTGAAACCCCGGTGGATTTCCTCCTGATCTCCATCCGAAGTTAGGGTTTCCTCTCCACCCGTATGCACCACTAGCTCCTCTTCCTTGACCACCAATAAAGTCTACCTGCTCCTGTGCCATCAACGGGCAATCTATGGTGTCATGTCCTACTCTGCACATCTCACATTTGTTCACACTCATCTGAAGGTTTTTAATGTCCTTCCTAATAGCTTCTAAGGTAGCTGCCATGCCAGTATCAGTAGTGACCTGATGAACACCCCTCGAGGAACCGGGGGCTCTGGCCTCAGGAATGAAATTCCTGGAATGTGGGCTCTGCTGCTCAGCGAGTGCAAAACTCTCAAACATCTCCTCACACTCTTCTACAGTCTTCTTCTCCATGATGTGACCTCCAGCTGCAGTATTGAACATCTGCTAAGTGGAGGATGTGAGACCATTATAGAATTTTTCAATCAATGCCCAATCAGTCAGGCCGTGCTGGGGGCAACGGCTGCGCAGGGTGCTGAATCTCTCCTACGCCATGTGATAGGACTCATCGGGATCCATCTTAAATGAGTGAATTTGCTCTCTAAGTCTGGCCGCTTTAGAAGGAGGATAATATTTCTTATGAAACTTACCCTTAAGGTCCTCCCAAGTGGTGATGGAATCCTGGGGTTGAGTCTCGAGCCAGGTGGTGGCTCGAGCCTGCATAGTAAAAGGAAAGAGACGAAGATAAATCGCCTCCTCCGTTGCACCAGTAATATTAAACGTATCGCAGATACGAATAAAGCGGGACACGTGTCCCGATGCATCCTCATCAGCCAATCCGTGGAACTGGGTGGCGTTTGTGATGGTGGACATCGCATAAGAAGGAATTTGCCAATTATTGGCATTGGGAACATCGGGACAAGTGATAGGTGACCTACCATCAGTGATGCCATCGCTGGCTCGCTCATGAACAGTGCGCCTAGGAGGGGGATGTGCATTGTCACCCATTCTAGCTAAATCAGGAAAGAAAATCGGGCGTACCTTACTATCTAGAACGGCTTTCAAACGTGCTCGAAATTCAATACCTCTCGTGCAACTTCCTCTCAGGTTCAGAGAATCCAGAAAACTCAGGTGACCCTTGTGATCTAGTGTGTGGCATGCACTGAAAGAAAGAACGGAAGAATTTAGAAAGATGGACTAAAAGAAATGAACTAAAAACTCTAACAAAAAAATAAATAAATAAACTAAAACTATCGTTATCCTAAAGAAAAACTAGACTTGCTATTGCCAAGTGTCCCCGGCAACGGCGCCAAAAACTTGATGTGTTTGAAACGGTCTATAAAATAAACTAAATTAACTGACCTAAACTTGGACTAGACACTCAAATTTTACCCTAAAAACAACCTAGACCTAGACCACAAAACAGGCAAGTGTACCTATCATGTGCAGAACAGACTCAGGAAGAACGGGAATCGAACCCACGAGACACTAGAATAGAAAGACTAGACTCAACTAAAGGAATAACAAATAATTATAAGATAGGGGGGTTTAATTAGCAACTAAAGGCTAAAATTAACAATTATAAAGTAATTAAACTAAGAATTGCAGAATTGAACACAAAGATTTGATTTTAGATTACTGATTAATTGGAGAGAACACTATCTAGATTGAATCCTAGTCTAGATACATGAATTTAAAGAATGATTCAGAATTGTGGATGGATTGGTTTTCTAAAGATACAAACCCTAAGGAAGACTTAATGGATCCCATACCATTCACCGAGTGTGACCAAAATGACTCCTAAAGGCATGTGTTACGTATACCAATGGCTAAGTTTTCCTTCCAGTTAACCTAGCAATATTACAGTACCCGATAGGTGTCGGACAACCTAGTCTAACATACCACAAACATTTAACATGCAAGAAGTGACACATTAATGGTTCAATTGGACATGATTAACAAAGCTATTAACTTACCAGATTTTAACTGTTTACTAGTTAGTAATCCACCTAGTATCTAATAACCAAGATTAATCATTTAACCTTTATCTTCCAATTTCTAGTTAAGATACACATTGATTTCTCATTCATTAACACATATTCACCTTAGATATCACTACGTCTAGTAAGATCCCTAGTAACCACAAACCTAATGGTACGTGTTAGATATGACAACCACGTTTGAAAGACATTCATAGGCAATCATAAAGGAAAAACATGCATCCATGAACAGAAATCAACACATACTCATCATCCAATTCAACCATGAACAAGTCTTTTACAATAATATTAACCATCCAACAATTTGATTCATTCTAACATTCAAGATCATCAACTATTCATCATCTAGATAGTGTCTAATGATTTAGCTATTCATAACTAGTTCAAAACATAAACAAAACTCAGAAATCATGGTCCAACATATCGTGTTCAACTTAACAATCGATAAAGAAAGTAAGTAGAACCCGAAATCAAGTACGTGAGTGATCCAAGCTTCAATCCTATGCTCCAATGGCTCCAATATGCTCCAAATCGACCCTCTGGTTCGTCTTCAGCCGCTCCAAGTCGTGTATTCAAAAATTAGGGTTCAAAAACGACTTAAACAAGCTTTAAACAGTTTTTCACATCTGAGGGTCCCTCGCGTCGCGCGACGGGCTTGGGGGAAACCTTCATGCAGCGCGACGGGTAAAAATCTGATTTTTGACGCGGTGGCATTTTCATAAATAAAGTGAACTCTGAGGTCCGTCGCGCTGCGCTAGGGGAAGCTAATTACCCGTCGCGCGACGCGACGGGGGTATCTTTCCAGAAAGTTTCTTCTTTTCTTTTTTTTTGTTGACTCGTCTGTCACCCGCAGCGCATCCGGAATCATCATTTTCTCCAATTTAGCATATTTTCACCTCCTTTTATTCAAAACCTACACAAACACAAATATTAAGTAATAAACAAAAACGGGACAAAATCTAAACTAAATGACTCAAAAACATATCAAAAGTGCACAGAAAATCGATGTATTTTGCAATACATCAACGTATAACCATAATATATATATATATACTAAACATAATATGAATCGTGATTGTAACGTAATATAATAAGGAAATTTTCCGACGTAGTATCATAATAAAAAAATAATTTTAGGGTCGTCACATTCTCCCTCCGTTAAAAGAATTTCGTCCCGAAATTCATGAGAGTATGCTTTTGAAAACATAAATAATTAAAACCTCTGAATAGGTGGGGATACTTCTTTTTGATCTCATCTTCTCTTTCCCAGGTGTATTCCGGTCCTCTTTTTGCATTCCATTTAATTTTCACTATGGGAATTTTACTTCTTCTTAACTTCTTTATTTCTTTTCCCATGATGGCTATTGGTTCTTCCACAAAATGCAGTTTTCTATCTACCTGTATTTCTTGAATTGGTACTTCTAGGGTTTCGTTGGTTAGGCATTTCTTGAGATTAGACACATGAAATGTGTTGTGTACTTCACTTAATTCCCATGGTAATTCCAACTTATATGCTACAGGACCAATTCTATCAATGATTTTGAATGGACCAATGTATCTAGGGTTTAGCTTACTGGATTTTCCAAATCGAAAGATACCTTTAGAGGGTGATATTTTTAGGTAGACTCTGTCTCCAACTTGAAATTCCAATGGTTTTCTTCGTTTGTCTGCATAGCTTTTCTGTCGATCACGAGCTGCTTTCAACCTGTTTTTGATCTCAGTGATTTTATCTGTGGTTTCTTGGATTAGTTCAGGACCTGTGAGTTGTCTATCACCTATTTCATTCCAGCATAGAGGTGACCTACATTTTCTTCCATATAAAGCTTCAATGGAGCTAATCCAATACTAGAGTGGTAACTGTTGTTGTATGAAAATTCTATTAGAGGTAAGTGACTATCCCAATTTCCACCAAAGTCTATAGCACAAGCCCTTAACATATCCTCCAGGATTTGTATTGTTCTTTCACTCTGTCCATCAGTCTGTGGATGATAAGCTGTACTTAAATTTACTTGAGTTCCTAAGGCTTTCTGTAAAGTTTGCCAGAACCTAGAAGTAAATCTACTATCTCTATCTGATATTATGGATACAGGTATTCCATGTCTAGACACAATTTCTTTGATATAAATCCTTGCTAACCTCTCAATCTTGTAATCTTCTCGGATAGGTAAGAAATGAGCTGACTTAGTTAGTCTATCTACTATAACCTAAATTGTGTCATATCCATTTCTGGTCCTGGGTAACTTAGTTATGAAATCCATTGTAATTTGATCCCATTTCCATTCTGGAATTTCTGGTTGTTGCAGATATCCTGAAGGTTTCTGATACTCAGCTTTTATTCTTGAGCAGACATCACACTGTTCCACAAATTCTCCAACTGATCTTTTCATACCTGGCCACCAGTATGGGCTTTTCAAATCTTTGTACATTTTATTGTTTCCTGGGTGTACAGAATATCTTGACTTATGACCTTCTGCAGAACAGTTGTTCTAATCAGATTGTTGTTGGGTATCCAGATTCTTCCTTTGAATTTCAGTATTCCATCTGCTTCTTTCTTCAATCTTTCATTTGTCCTTTCAGTTTCAGCATATCTTTTGGTTGAGCTTCCCGTATCCGACTTAATAGATCTGAACGTAATTCCATTTTCATTGCTCGTACCCGTAAAGGTTTTGTTCTTTCTTTCCTACTTAAAGCATCAGCAACCATGTTTGCCTTACCTGGGTGATACTTAATTTCATAGTCATAATCACTTAGTAACTCTACCCATCTTCTTTGCCTCATATTTAACATTTTCTGGTCAAAAATATGTTGCAAACTTTTGTGATCCGTATATATTATACACTTAGTTCCATATAAGTAACGTCTCCAAATTTTTAGTGCAAATATTACAGCTCCTAGTTCTAAGTCATGGGTGGTATAATTCTTTTCACTACCTCTAAGCTGTCTGGATACATATGCAATCACCTTATCTTTTTGCATCAAAACACACCTAAAGCCTTGACGAGATGCATCACAGTATACTATGAAATTATCCGTTCCTTCTGGTAAAGCTAATACGGGTGCACTACATAACTTACCCTTGAGAAGTTCAAAGCTTCATTTTGTTTTTCTCCCCCATACATACTTTTTATCTTTTTGAGTCAATTCTGTCAACGGTTGGGCTATCCTTGAGAAGTTTTTATAAATCTTCTGTAGTATCCTGCTAAACCTAAGAATTGTCGTATTTCAGTCGGGGTTTTTAGAATTACCCATTTCTTAACTGCTTCTATTTTTTCTGGATCAACCTGAATTCCATCTTGGTTGACTATGTGCCCAAGGAATTGTACTTCCCTTTTCCAAAATTCACATTTTGAAAATTTGGCATATAACTTTTCTTTTGTAACAATTCTAGTGTTAACCTCATATGTTGTTCGTGATCTTTCTTATTTTTAGAATAGATCACATTAGTATAATTAATTGTATATGAAATGAATTAGTTGGGCTTATTTCATTTTATTGTGCTTGGTTATCAGGCCAAATTTGCCAAATTGTTGGCTGACATAATATAAATATTTTATTAGTTATTAAATGAAGCCCGATATGTATTCTGGGTTTTGTTAATGGATTCGTAAAATGCTACAAAAGCAGCATCACATCCCCATTAACAAAACATATATACAAAAGAAAACTCATCAGATCAATAGAAATAGAACAACGTACAGTTTCTTCTCATATGAAAACAAAATTCAATTTCTCTAAAAATCTCAGTTTGAATCCTATTAAACACTTGATATGTACGATCAATTGGTTTAATCTGATAGTGTTCATCACGTTTCTGAGATTTACCCAATATATATTTTTGTCGATTATGTTCCGTAACTCGTTTAGTCATTAATATTTAACCAGATCAACAAGTTAATTCAATAACACTAAAATTGTTGATAACACTAAAGTTACCAACGTTCCTCCCCCATTTTAGTGATATCCATGATTAACTTAAATATCTCTCACAGAAATACAAACTTATGCATAAATGAAAATATCCTGTGGATTGAATTTTTATCTTAGTACATCACATTCAAATATTAGAATATCAGGGTGTCACTGTAGATTGAACCCTTGCTATCCATTTAAATACCTGAAGTAAATATACACATAAATTTTAAATTCAAATTCTCACTTGACATAATGTTTACTAGCCTGTGTCCTAATCCTTCAAAGAATATATCAAACCTCAAGTCCAAAGCTTCTTGAAGCGGCTAAACTTCATATTCTTATAGGTAGTTCATTACTCTTGCACCTGCACTGCAATTTATCAATGAACTGTTAAGAAATTAAATTTCAATCTCATTTATCTTGCTGTCTGAACACATCCATGGGATGATTTTGTTTATGTGTTCCAATATATTTATGACAAGCTTACCGCATTAAATTCAACATCTAACGTTATATTAGATGGAATTGGGCGTCTTGACATAAGATATTAAATTGGACTTATACCCATCCCTATGACTGATTTATTCACGAGATCTCTTCCTAACTCTTTAATTAGATAATCAGTCAAAATATACTTAGATCTTAATAAATCAACAGACATCACACCATGCATGATGAGCTCATTAATCATGCTATTTATAATACATAACCGTCTAGACTTTCTATTAAACAGCTGACTGTAATCCTTAGCCAACACTATCACATTTGATAGAGATTGGTGATATGAGTTTTAACCACAATGGAATCACAAAGATCAAATTTTCTTAGTCATTCTGCTTACTCACCAGCTACAGCCAGAGTTAACACTACCAAACTCGTATTCAATTGTCAAGTGATGCAAACATTCTTAAAAGAGAATTACATCCACTTAGTTACCCAAATTTCCTTAGAATATCCTTTTATAACTAAAGGAAAACGTAAATAATACAAACCATAGTTCATGGTTCTTTTCAAGTATTTAAACAATCTATTAACAACTTACTATAATGTATACTTGAATTACTGGTAAATCTACTCACCTCAAAGCATAAGGTATACCAGGCCAGATGCTAATCATAACATGCATTAGATAACCAATTGCTTTAAATATTTCATCTATGAATATATTCACCTTGACTATATATAGATCAAATATTATGACATTTAGTAGTATTAACTTGAAAAAAAATCAATGATTAAAATGTTCTCAATATTTTCTCAATATAATGAGACTATGCCTTGAAGACATTATTAACCATTTAATCCTTATCCCAAGGATCACATCCACCTCCCCCTTATCCTTCATTCAATATGACAACATACTTCTGAATACCGATTAAAGGCGATTAATGAATTCTAATACCTTAGAATCTGTTCTAACATAAACAAATTCCTTTTATCTTAGTTAATTAACAAGTGTAACATTTATTATAATTCATATAAAAACCGGTAGTAAACTAATCTTAGACATATCTTTCATTCTAAGATAACTCACATGATCTAATCTAGCATGTCACAAGTTAGAAACATAATCTACTTTTCTACAAGATGATGATATCATACACAGAGATTCAACAATAAACGGGACATTAACATGTCAGTTTCGTGTCGAGACAAAAGAAACTTATCCGACTTGAGACCTGTTTATAATCATATATGTCATTTAACATAATATCAAACAACTCTTATGAATACCCCGAACATTCAACACATAATCTAATAATAATAAATGATCCATAATTCTCAACCGAATTGTTTTACTAACCATTGGATCTTTAGAATTCAAAACTAATCTCAAAGACGGTTCCATATATTCCACAACCCAATAGGTTTTTCTAACATGTAAACATCCATGGATTGGTCGTAACATTAAGTGTGACCCAGCAACGCTATTAGATTATGTATATAAACACCTTTAGTGTTAACTTCATTCGTTCTATATTTAAATTATAAAATATACGTTGTTTCTTTGAATCAAATCCAGTTTTTATAAATAATTAACATGTCTTGTTTGAATCGTTGAATCAACTACAAAACTCATAGGTTTTGTTACAATTAAAGTGGAATTAGAAAGCGTACCTCGTGGAGCATTCAAGTATTTTGACCGTTAGGACCCGTCATATTAGGCTTGTTTCCAACCCAAGCTTCACTTGACAATCTTTCTTGAATGTTACAGTTTTTCACGCTTTTGAAAAGCTAACTTTAGCTTCTTTTTATAATCGTTATTTCTCACTTAAACTTCCTTTTATTTCCCTTCAACTTGTTAAGCTTCCTGGATTTCTTCTTAAACTCTTCCAAGTTAATAAACTTACTAGACATATCACAAACAGGTTCACCACTAGCCATGTTGAATCAAATCATCTACATTTATCTCAATTCAAAACACTAAATTGACTTTTACTTGCGAACAAGAACATAAAACGACAACATCTTGTGTCGTGAAACAAGAACAAAACTTGAACCTAGCTTGTTAACGGAGATAATAGTCGAACCTTTGTGAACAAACCCTTCCGAATATACCCTTTAAAAACGACCACAAGGGTTTCTAAACATTATTTGGTCTATGTAATTATTAGTGGATTCAAGCAAATAGTTACATTGATTTCTAAATATTTGACTACATGCCCACAAATAGACCAATCCAACTATTGTGTTGACCAGCCCAACTAATGTATTGTTTGTTGGGTCATTGGGCATACAACAAAAAAAGAAAATGACAGAGTTTTGTGGTCTCTATTTCTTTCTTCGATCAGAACAAAAGTCAAAACAGGAAACATAGGTCTTTCTTCTTTCTCTAGAATTAACAGAGAATAAAAAGTGAACCCATGAATCACTTTGAACTGTAATAAAAAACAAATTTGTTTAACCTTTTGAACCAAGACAAAATCACATGTTCTTCTCCCATACTAACCAAAGTCCCATAAAACACCAGTAATAATAAATTATCAGATATCCTTTGACTAAAAGTTCACAACCACTCGATGCCAATTACGGTTGTACACGCACTCAAAATTCATAATCTTTCAAATTGGTTTAATCTTTGTTTAAACTTGAGAACAAAATCGAACCGTATCTTCTAAAATTTGTAAATCATAAATCAGTACCTTTGATCCTTGTGATTAATAACAGAAGAATAGTCCTTTGAATCGAGCGATTTGAACCGAAACACAATCGTTGAACCAACGAACGGAACATAAATCGACAAAAATTATATCTTGGATAAATCTCATAAACGTGATGAACACTATCAGATTAAACCAATTGATCGTGCATATCAAGTGTTTAATCAGATTCAAACTGAGATTTTTAGAGAAATGGAATTTTGTTTTCATATGAGAAGAAACTGTACGTTGTTCTATATCTATTGATCCGATGAGTTTTCTTTTTGTATATATGTTTTGTTAATGGGTATGTGTTGCTGCTTTTGTAGCCTTTTACGAATCCATTAACAAAACCAAAATACATATTGGGCTTCATTTAATAACTAATAAAATATTCATATTATGTTAGCTAACAATTTGGTAAATTCCGCCTGATAACCAATCACAATAATAATGAAATAAGCCCAACTAATTCATTCCATATACAATTAATTTACTAATGTAAAACGAGCCCGCACTCCCGCGTCACCTAACTCGTTTAGTCATTAATATATTTAACCAGATCAACAAGTTAATCCAATAACATTAAAATTGTTGATAACACTAAAATTACCAACACCGTCTTCAATTTAAATTGTTGTGATTGCCTTTTTTATAACAAACAACTCACACACCTAACCTACTCATAATTCTTCACCACAACTGTTGTGATTTTCTAATACAACTGATCAGATGTTGCCAAAGAAATAAAGACCATCATGTACTCACGTCTAGCAGGGCGATTCATGATTAATCTCCATTACTCAACTATACATCCTAAACACAATTCAGACGTGAAATTATGTTTATGTGAAACAAAAAATAAATGCATGCGGCCTTAAGTACGCTGTACGCCTGCAAGTCTTGCATATAGAGGTGGCAAAATGGTCAGTTTGGTAATAGTTCTACACCCCAGGTTTTTTGGTTTCGGTTAAATTGGGATGGACTTGGTTAATTCGAAACACTTATTCTCTAAATTGGGTTAATTGGTATCTACACACACTTTTGTTTTTAGGCTTGAAGTTCCGATACTTATATTGAACTAAAACACTTCTGTTACCTTCAATAACAGTTATTCACTAGTCTTCTTTCTTTTGGTTGTCTCAGATTTTTAAACAAGTGAAGTTACCCATAGATGTTTTTTGGCTTTATAAAAAAATATATATATTTAGCAGCCAAAAAATTGCATTTTTTTTAATCCTAACATGTTTTTTGATCAAAAATTTGGTATAACTGGAAACCAGGATTCATGCTTGGGTGGTTGATGAAATTTGGTATAATTGAAACTAGATGCATACTTGGGTGATGGGTTAAATCTACAAGTGGTTTAGAACGTTTGTTACAATAGTCTTCAAGTTTGATATCGGACGTTTGATGGCAAGATTAGTTTTGCTAATTAAAGGTTCACACGGATGCCGGATTGATACATCATTAGTTGAAGAAGGCTCGACTCTAATGGGCAAAACCAGCAAAGTCAACATACATGTTGCGTGGTGACTAGGATAACTTGGACTAGAAAGCATTAGCTTCGATCCAATTATGTCCAGCTCAAGAAGTTCTTTGAGAGGTCATACACGAGCCCAGAGCTGCTAAAGATATTTCAGGTTTGATAATTCTAAAGGTGCATAAACTTGCATTATCTCAGACATGTAATAGACCAATAGTAGTTATAGTACTGAAGTGCTCAAGAGATTCAACACGATCAAATGTAAACATTTACTTACTCCATTGGCGTCTTACTTGAGGTTGTCCTTAGATCTAGGTAGTTAAAGGTGCTAGGCGCTCTAGGCGTGTCACCTAGGCGCAAGGAGCTTAAAAATGCTTGCCTGATGATGCAAGGTCCACATGTATTCCAGATCTTTTTAGATGTTTTTTTTTTTTTTTGCTAGCTTAGGTTATTGTAGACTACTTTATGCCGGTTCAAACCCTTGTTATTCCTAGTTTTTTTGCACGTTTGTACCTAATGACCGCAATGAGTTTTTGCTATGCTACGCATGGGGCCTAGGCGTGCCTTAGATCAATGTGATACATATTAGGAAGATAAGGACCTCATGCCACGAGTCAGTCGCTAATGTTTTTTAAAGTGGTAGGATATGTTCTTTAGTGACATGGGATATGTCCTTGCATGCCCAATTTGGGTAAAAAGCAATGTTAAGTCATTATGGATGTTCTCTGAAGTCGTAGGATATGTTCGATGATGGAGGCGAGCTTAATCAAAGGAAGTGTCACGATTAGTTATAGTAACCTTGTCGACTACCGAGGTGGAGTTTATTTCAACTTGACTAACACGAGAAGTACCATCCGAATACTAAGCATGTTGATTCAAGCAACCGAGTCGATATCACGAATGTTAAGGCCTCAAAAAGCCGAGTCGCAAACGCTTGGTTTAAGTGATTAGATATATTGATGTATGTATGAATTTGTAGGCATTATCAATGGAAAGTATGATGAAAACTGGATATTCTATGTATAAGTTTAATAAATTTATCATAAATAACTTTATCGACTCAAATCATCCGAATTCAAGTTTTGGTTAATTCCTAACGTTGACACAGATGTATCATGCATACCGATATGATAAATAAAAGAATGCTAAAAATTAATAACAAAAGAATGAGATTATGTTACATGCCTAAAAACAGTAAACTGTAAACACACTTACACCGTTCTTTTCTTCCTTTTACTACAGTATTTTTTTTCTTACACGTCACATGTTAATTTCATATTTTACATATAAATTTCTCCTTCTGGGAATAATCTAATACAATGATGTAAAATTGTAAATAAGTTGTGCCAAGTTAACTCAAAATATTTTAAGTATGTTATCTCTTTGTTTAATTTCTATGCCTAAAGTTCAGATTTTACTTGTGAGTAACTTTTTAAACTCAAGCTTACTTCTAGCTTGAATCATTTATTATTTGTAGTCATTTAGGTATACATATATGATTATCTTATAGATTTATTAGTAAATTTCATATCATATATATTATTTAGTTACTTTTATCATTATTATATAGATAATAACATTTATTTTAAACAAACTGAATTTACCCATAGAGAAAAGTCGAAAACCACTCAAATCCACTAACATAAGCAGCCAAATTCGTTGTAGTAATTATTTTATACTTTATAAAAGTTATCAACTTTGATTCCTAATCATGGAAATTTAAAAATTAACAAAAGTAATCATCATTCACAAGCATATGCTCCCCCTTCACCCCTCTCTTACACCTTCCAAAAACACAAACACACACACACCGTCGCCATTGCTGCTCCCCATAACAAGAATCTTACACATTTTGTGTTTATCTCATCGTCTTAACTACTTTCATTGATCTCCTTCAATACCCACAAAGCATCATCAAAATCGGTTTCAATCAATAAGGTAAATGTTCTTCCCCATTTAAGATCCCTTCATTGCATCTACATCAAATTGGGTGTTGTTAAAGCACACTCGCCAATGGGTTTTGAAGTTAATCGAAGTTAATTAGCTCCAATTTGTAATCAGATTTGATCTGTTATCGATTGCTCCCATGTGGGTACTTTATGTAAAGATCAAAGTCAAAAAGCTAGAAGAAATCGTCCGTTATCCTCTCACTGTTCAAATCAAATCAATCCGTTAGAAGATTTGATCAATAAGCTGTTATATTCGTGATTGACTTGGGTGGTGATCCGATTAGGTTAATTCTTGCTTAAATGTTCATAAATTTGAAGAAGATTTTGCAATTAATGATGCAGAATATTGGAAGAAGATGCTGGGTGAACTCATTATAAACAGTCTTGTGTAAGCAATTTTCAATTGTTAATCTCAATTTTTGTTCATCAATGCAATCGATATACATATTTTGGGGAAATTGGGATTTTGGGTCAAATGTAGTGATGTGTTTGGTTATGGGTACAGGTTGATTCTTGGATATGCATATCCAGCTTTTGAGTGCTTTAAAACCATTGAGAAGCACGGTTCAGCAAATGCAGAATTAAGATTTTGGTGTCAATATTGGTAAGTTTTCTTTCTTGAAGTTGACCATATTGGTTATTTGGTCAACTGTATTTATTTAGGATTAAATCAACCCCATCTTGTTGATGAATGTGACATTTGTGATTTATTTGTGTGTCATTTTAGTTGCTTGTTGATGTCTTAATCTACAAATAGAATAACCAAACACATCCCTTTCATAGAAAATCTTGGTGAAGCTTACACTTTTGAAAAGGTCAAACCTTTATTTTTTCCATCAAATGCAAGTAGTAATACTCTAATGACTTGTATCTTGTATAGTGAATGCTGTACATTTTGGTGGACTATGTTACCAATTTACCACTGTTTCTTATTCAAGCTGATGACTTGGTCCTACAAATATGATAAGGAAACATTTTGGATTGTAGAATTTTGCAGAAAAGTTTCAAAGGTGTAAAAATGTCAAATCCAATGTATTATGTTATTTTGATTTACACTTTTTCATCTGAAAGTTGTATATCCAATCAGAAAGACGACTAGCTGTCGTTTATCCTCTTGAGATGCCATATCTGTAGTTTCTGAAAGACTCTTGATTATTGGTTATGACTCTTCTCAGGGTCATCATCGCAGTTCTTACAGTTTTTGAAAGAATCGGTGACATATTCATTTCATGGTATGTATAAAAATTTGTGATTACTAATCGCATACATATGATGTAATCTATGAATGTTTTAACATGATAATTCTCCATAATTCTTTTTTGAAAATATTTGGTAGGGTACCAATGTATAGAGAATTGAAGCTAGCACTCATCATCTACTTATGGTATCCTAAAACTAAGGTACAAGAGGACCATTTTGTTCCTTCTATGTAAGATTACTGTTTTTGGTTTCTAAAAAAGGAAAGTTTACGGGTGATTCAGGGAACAGGATATGTGTATAATGCTATGTTGAGGCCATTTGTAGCGCGACATGAGACTGATATAGAAAGAAGTTTGAAGGAAATGAGAGCAAAAGCATGGGATGTGGCGATTTACTATTGGCACAACTCATCAGAACTCGGACAAACTAGATTTCTTGAAATCGTTCATTATTTAACCTCAAAATCTTCGAGGCCAAGATCCGAGGTACAGCTCTTTTCTTTCTCGTTTTCAAAGAAAACTGCTAAGCAAAAATCAAAGAAGATATGGTGATACCGCGTTCTTTGAGGTCTCTTTGTATATATTGAACTTCTTTTAACCCTTAGAAATATACTGGAGAGTTTTCTTGCAAGGGATGGTGGGTGAATCTTGAATGTGTATACAACAATAAAAGATCATAGATGATTCCAACCGACACTATACACTTTTAACCATAATGTTGGCTCGATTTAACACGAGTTGAGTCGATCAGATGATACAGATTATGATTGTTCTTGCCCACTTTGCGATTGATGAGACCAGTTGGATGACATTCTATTGAGATCATCCAACTGGATGCTATTAATTGAAGCTGGTTTGTTTTGGGAACGAGTCAATTGAGTGAAAACCATCCAACCAAGTATGAAAAATGTTTTTAGTAGGCTCAACGTTATATTTGTACATTATAAGTTCTTTTTAAAATGCCTCACATTCACCTCGCTTGTGTTCTGTTGTATTTGTACTGTACAACATAACCCTATACATCATGGCGTACAATACAATCCTACAATACAAGCAATACAGTGTGACAACAAATCTGAGCTCCATACGACCATACAACTCGAATTATAGGGTTTGGCTCAAGAGCATTGTTCTAACTCGAATTTAGGCCATTTGTTGTAAACGTTAGGATATGGGCAATTCGACTAGCCACCAAGATATTTCTTCCTCGATAATCTTTTAATTGTTTAAGTAGCTGATAATCATATAATGTCATCTTAAGACGACAACAAGAAGTGAAAGCTATGGTTCTACATTTATAACACGACACAAGTTGCTTTTGTCCTACCGATTTCATTGTATAATTGTGCGTTATCATGAAGACATGAACATCACATGATATAAGTTGTGTGGACCATTTTTTTTAATTTACCACTTACAATACATTAAATCCAAGTCTCTTGGGCCCTACCGAGGCCCATATCACGATGTTTCAAAAGGGTCTCTTGGACTCAAGTGGTTCTTGTATTGAAAATACACATTATTGTACCAACATAATCTTGTAATTGAATGGTCAAATGAGCCTCTTAAATTATATAGGTTTGAGTTTTGAGACGTAAACATAAGTTTTCATTTAGGACCTAAAATCTTAAAATAATTGTCGCATTTTTTAATGATTATAACCTTAATTAGTGCGTGCGTACGTGTTTTGTGTAGGTATTGCAAAATCATCAAAACTCGACGGAGGGGCGCCCACCTCCACCTCTCACGATTGCTCCACCCTTGGTTCCTCAACCAGAACAGGCTGAGGATAGGCCGATCCCGACTGCTCCATCACTACCAAACATTAGCCACGATCAGCCAATATATCCACAGGAGTTGCATATCCCTGGATCGCCACATGGACCGAGTTTGAGTTCGGGTCAAAGAGAACCTGTTTGGCTAAGGTTCAAGCGTTCAAGGGGATTGTAACTTATTTTATAACAAATGGCATCTTTCATTGTTCTTTAGGGTCTTTACGATAGTAATAACGGAAAAACCTAATTAGGGTCTTTACGATAGTAATAACGGAAAAACCTAATTAGGATCTTTATGATAGTAATAATGGAAAAACCTAACTTTGGATTGCTAAGTACTTAAAATAACAATCAAGTCACATAACTTTCCAAGTAAAAAAAAAACATAAATAGTACATCTACTATTTTATAGTTCACTAACTATAGTAAACTTGTGTATTATATGGGTTTAATAAATAAAATATTAAATATAATAAAAATTTATTCATTATAAATAAGATAAGATATGATTGAAAATTACGTATAAACAAAACTGTAAATTATAAAATAATGGTATCAACTTTTTAAGCTTTTGTTTATAAACTTATTTTATTTTTTCAAAAAAGATTAAACAATTTTTCAAAACAAACAATTTTTAAAAATATTATTTTTAAAAATTTCTTTACTATAACATTCAATTTTAATTATTTTGTTTTATAAAAAATTACTTTTTAAAAAAGTCATTTTTTAAATATCTTATATTTTAAAAAAGTTTTATGTCTTACAAAAGTTTATGTTTAAAACTACCGGTCATTTACCATTTGGTTTGCAGAAGATAAATCAAGGCTCGGCAAAACATACTGTGCGATAACCAGATCCACGCGACAACAAGAAGTCACGCGAGAAGCTACCATTGCGAAAGACCAGATTCATGCGAGTCGCAGACCACGCGAAAGAATGCAGCCGCGCGAAAGCTTGATCCACGCGAAAGGGATCTCGCGCGAGAACTCTATGTTTAGTATAAATAGCTAGTTTTCGTTTTGTAATGTAGCTTTTCATTGATTATCAATCTGTACTGTGCGAAATCGCACAAGACCTCTTATAGGTTTCTGTTTATCAATCGAATATCTTCTTTTGTGATTCAATTCAATCTTCTTCTACTCCAATCTTGTTTATATTCCGCGTTCACAAGATTGAGATCGTGTGTTATTGATTTCTGGGAGATTTTCAAGGTTTTACATGGTTCAATGACATGAAGGTTTTATTATAGGGTTTTGTTTAGAATTAAATGAAACACGATGGTTTGATTGATGTACGAGTTGTCGTTTAGGAACATGCCAAATAATCAAATTTCACCATTCTAGAGCAAATTTAAAACAAACAAGGGTTTCATATAGAATTAGATGAAACATTATGATGTGCCAGATATATGAGTTACCTTCGGAAACATGATAGACAATCGAATTTAGCCGTTAAAAAGTTAAAACTAATAAAGACCATTAATATTTACAATTAGTTTTATAATATTAAGGGTCCTGATATAAAGTGACCCCACATTATAAATTGAGACCCCCTAGTTATACACGATGTATAGAATCAAAAACACTAAAAAACAACGAAAATTCAGGGGGAGAGGGCTGTCAGAAGGCTATACTTCTCATATAGCCTTATTTCTCTATACGACACGTATAGTGCTATACTACGAGAAAAAATTCAAGGGACTATCAGAGATGTTATACGTCTCATAATAAGCTATACGACTCACCTACACAATGCGTATAGTGTTGTGCGACCTAAAAATCTGAGGTGTTAGATTTATAATTAGGGATATGACAGTAACGGGTCCCATATATAATCTAGTTGGATATCCTATGATCAATCATCAATGTGGTCTCTTTTTCATCCGCCAACACAATTCAAATCTTAAACAGGTGACAACTACATATCAATCGGTAACTCTCCGGTAGCCGGTTTCCGATCACCCCCTACAAAAACATCGATCTCCAATCTTTATCATTTTACATGTTAATCAAACATCCCAAAATGAGTGTAGCTAATCTCGTCACTGCTCTAACTGTAATCTTCATCTTCTCCGTCATCTTTCTCGTCGCTGAACTCTTCTTCATCCTCCGCCACCGCCGTTTCCGCCGTCCACAACCCTCCAAACCCACCATCTCCGGCGACTTACTCGGTTTCTTCTGCTTGAAATCCCGGACTCGGGTCGAACCAACCGGAGCCCCGAATTCAAACCCAAATGGATACCCGTCTGTCGACCCGAGTATCCAAGTTAATATTCTTTTTCATCTTTAACAACGGAGAAATTTCATATATCTTCTTGTAAACTTGCAAAACTACATATTTATTAAAAACATAAGTTTTTAATGCAAGTATAATAATTTTAAAGCATGATTTAAGTAAATATGTAATTTTAAAAGTTTAGAGAATGATATATAAAAAAATTTCACTTTTTTGTTATAACGGCTAATATATGATATTTCTATTAACCATTTTATCTATATCTTTGTATAAAAATAATATATTTTTATTAACCATCTGTACATGTATCTCACAGGAAATTGATGTTTTTAAGTTGTTGGAAGCAAACAGGCGGTCGAGGGTTCTTTGTACGATAAAAGAAGATGATAGAGAAGAGGTTGAGTCAACCTCCATGTCCGTCGAGATAGTGTCGTCGGTAAAAGTGTCGCTACAAACGTGTCTTGAGTCGGAAGCAGCAGCGGAGAGGGCGGCAAAGGTGGAGATAGAGGCTGAGGGTGCGAAGACGGTGGTGGTGTCGCCGCCATGTGATTCGCCGGAGTTTTTTACTCCGGTGGGAACTCCGTCACGAGATGGTGTGTGTTCGGAGTTTGAGTCTCCGGTATAAGTGGCCGGTGAACACATGTGTGTGATCAAAACAATATGTAATGTAGTTGTATTGAATGTTGATATCGACGTTTAGGTTTTTACATTGAGTATATTATATAGAAATTAAGTTACAACTTCTACGCTCAAGTTTTGTTTAATATTTGCATGATGTTTTGTAAGTTTCGTTCTTTTAACGTTGAACGTTACATTTTATTGTTTAGACGAGAGTTCAAATTCAAAATGTACATGAGATAAAGACGATCTTAAGCAGTAATGCTACCATGAAATCCTGTAAGGTATTGCATCTAATGTAAGTCATGAAATAAAAACATAAATTATTAATGTCTTAGCGTTTATACAAAAATGTTGCATAAAAGAAAAATATCTATGAAAATTCAGTTTATTATAGTGTAATAAATACGCAACATAAGTCAACATGCTTAAGAAAATACTTTGCTCTTAGATATCCCGTCGTTTAAAAATCAGTCATCCTTTTAGTTTAATATCAATTTTGTAATTATAATTAACATATTAGTCATTGAATAAAAAAAAGGTTTTCGATAAATATAAATCATAAGTTTGAACCTTACCTTATAATTAACTTTTTGAAGAATTTTGAAAGATGCTTAGAAAAACCCCTAAATGATAACGATAAATAGGGAATCATTATAATGTTATTAACTCAATTTAAAGTAAAAAAAACGACTTTTATATTCAAAGTAAAGTTAAAGATAATATGACAAATAGCTCCACTCACGTTTCTTTTAAAATGATAGCCACTAAACTTCTAAACCCATGTACCAAGCGGGTAACTTTTTAAACAACATTTGTCGATCTTCTGCATTTTCTATAAAGAGTTGTGTGCATAAAAGGATTCCTTATTTATAAGTTGGTTTAAGACTTTGTAAGAAAATCTCTAATACGAGTAAACAGACGGTACTTGAAGCTTAGGTTGCGTTCCGAATCAAACAACCATTGGAGGTGAGCGTTTGTTTTGCATTTGTCTGTTCACTTCCGGATTCTCAACTACCAACAAACAGACGATGACGGGCCATACATGCACATCATAGTTATAACTCATCTTATATTTATTAAGAAATGAATGTAGCACTGAAAAAGAAACTAGTGCAACCTAAAATGAGTGTAAATTTGATATATCAGTTGATGTAAGGGCTTAAATGTATTTGATTCATTTGAGATACTCTAAATGTACATAAAAAGTGAAAGATAAAGGCAACAATATCACCAATTGCTTTAAATCATTAAATGTCACACTACGACATGAGTAAAGTCGGATGGTAGTATGATACATTAACAACAACGTTTGCCGTGCTCATGTATAACATTACGCCACATTGCTAATCAAGCGAACCACCAATCACCACCACAACTCGCACCACCACCACCAACAACCACCACCACCTGGCTGTTACAAAAACGGAGATGGAAATTGGAGCAATGGAAGATTGTTGTCAGTAATATAACGATCATCTTTTCAAGTCATACAAAAAGTTTTTTTTTTACATAAATACAAAACAAGGATGTTTACATCAAGTTCAAAATAAGTCGACACCCCTCATAACTTGCACATACGAAAGTCTTGTGGACATGTTTATCTTTTTTTAACGGCAATGCAAAGGATATATGTATTTTATAAACTCACAACTAGAAAAACTTCATGGCTCAATGCAGAACACGTTTGCTTTGAGCAATACTCGAACACAAGACCTTATTTTTAATTGCCTTAAGGACACCAATACACCATAAAACCTGCCAATCATAATCTGCTATGTCAAACTATTTCACACTACACCATACACCATATTTGTAGGAGACATTTATGCCACAGAAAAAAAAGCCGTTGAATGGGGAGGGGGTTGAACCCAGGATCGGATTTTAGAGATGTGCCACAACGAAAATTCGTCGATTATACACGCCATGTGGTGTGGAGAGGGGACCGGAGTCGGTGTTAAACTGTTAATGCTCCTCCTGCTCACTTGAATTAAGTATCATCATTGGTGGGTTATCTTTTCTTGTTGATTCAGGAAAACAAATCTTAAAGTGTTTAATCATCCTCATAGGGAAAAGAAAAAAAAAAAGCAAAAGGGAGCATTATATCATATGCCAAGAAGATCACTAATTCCCCGGGTCCCACCTTTCATATCTTAACGTCTAAAAACAACCAGATTATTAAAATTTTAAAATTCAAACAAACTCAAGAACGAACGATGAATCTCACCAATTCAATGAAAGAATCATCAATCGTTCGTGATTCACATCCAAGATCCACAAACAATAAAAAAAAAAAAAGACAATACCCAAGAATCAATTCATCACATAATCACTATATCATATGTAATAATCGAAAAATATATCAATAGAAAAACGATCAAAGAATCATAATCATCTTCATCATCTTCATCATCTTCTCTACCAATCGAAATCACACTTAGTCCTCTCAAATTTCCCAGAAGAAACCTTACCTTTCAAACTCATCGGAACCTTCAAATCACACTGAAACTTAGGTTTAAATTTGGGGGTTTTCATCCACCACACTTTAAACCTAATCTTCAACCTCAACTTCAAATCAATTTTAAAAACACCATCACTCTTCTCCGATTCATACTCCGATCTCTCACCACCACCGATCGCCACCACCTGTTCACCTCTAAACACCACACCCACACTCTTCTCCTTCTTATGCCCTAAATAAAACCCTTGAACATCCGCCGTCGCAAATCTCCGGCGATGGTACACCGCATTAGCTTCAATTGCATCGTAGGAGATCCCCAATCGGCGATTAGGGTTCCGGAACGTGACGTTGACGGAGAGGTTGTAGAAGAGGGTATCGTTTGTTGGTGAGAGTGTGAACTGGGTGAGGGTGACGTCATCTACGTGGAATTTGGGGACGTTGGGGCGGAAGATGAACCAGAGGATTAGTCCGACGATGGTGAGGAAGATTGTGACGGTGATGAGGATCTGATAGATGAGGTTGAAGATGCAGCTGCAGATGCAACTGCAGCAGCAGGTTAAGGGGTTGCAGGTGGTGGCGCCGCCGCGCGGCGGGCGGGGCGGTGGTAGGTGGTAGGGCCGTAGAAGGCGGCGTTGAGGTGGGGTTGCTCCGGCGTCGGAGGCATTGTTGATATCGGAGAAGATGAAGATTTGCAGAGAGAAATGGAAATGTTGGGTGGTTGTTGATGGTGGAGATGATGATGATGATGATGATGATGGGAGTTTTAGGGGTTTTGATGAAGGAGTGGGGTGCTAAAAACACGATGGAGTATAAAGTAACGGGCGATTATGGATGCTTTATGGTAACTTGCATCTATGCATTCTTTACTTGTATGTTATGCATCTTTGGTTGTATGTTGTATTTTTTACTTGTATATGATGAAATAATGAAAAGACGTGTTTATATGTAACCACCTTTAGAGTTAGATAGAGGGTTTTTGAAACTCAACTCAAAACGGTCAAAACTTAACCTAAAACATTAATTGAATCTGATTATTTGTAGGGGTGTTTATGAATGTGGGTTTTGGGTTCCTTGGGTGGGTTCTCTAAGTTTTGTGATGGGCTAATGTTTAATGGCGCGGTACAAGTAGGGAAATTCATAGACCAATACATATGAGTTTGGTTTCCTTAGTTTAAGCAAAGTGAATTTCCTAAAAACCAAAACCGAATGAGTAATTCGCTTCGGTTGTATATTGAACCAAAAACTAAATATCTCATTAGGTTTGGTTTTAAACGGTTACAGTTTAGGGTTTCCGTTTGATTTGGTGTGAGGGTTTAATTAGTTGATAATTGAATAAATATTATGTTATGCATTGAAACGTTGCAAGGTATGAGACTTATCTCATATCATTTATATTTGCAATTGATGTAAGCTTTATAGGTTAAATAGATTCCCTCTCTCAAGCCCCATCAAACTAGTATTTTTTAGTTTAGTTTTTCCATTTGACCCGTAACATATTAAGTATGTGTTTGAATGTATGTTTTCATTCTAGTGTTTGGATGTGTGTTAGAGGATGTTTGAACGTTTTATTTTTAACTAGCTTTAGTAAACCCGTGTATTACACGGGTTGAATAAATAAAATATTAAAATAATAAAATTTATTAATTATAAAATGATATTCTAAGATATGATATGACTGAAAATACATATGAGAAATGACTATTACTAATAAAACAGTGATATCAACTTTTTAAAATTTAGCTTTTAAATTTTTTTCAAAAAAATAAAATAAACAGTTTGTTCTAAAACAAACCGTATAAAAATATCATTTTTAAAAATTTATTTTAAATTAAAAAAGAGATCTACTTATTAATCTACTTATTAATGTAATTATAATTACCTTAATTACTAATAATATTATTTACTAATAATATTATTTAATATTTTAATTTACTGAAATAATTATTAAAATTATTAATAGAACCCGTGAAATAACATTAATAAGTAGATCTCTTTTTTAATTTATTAATGTAAAAAAATATTAAAATATTATTAGTAATTAAGGTAATTATTTAAAATGAGAGAGAGGCGGGAAAATTTTAATGAGGATGGTTGTGGTGCTGCCACGTGTCACTTCAAGTTACTCTTTTATTATATTACTAATTTTAGTGAACCCGTGTATTACACGAGTTGAATAAATAATATTAAATAGAATAAATTTTATTAATTATAAAATAATATATGATTTAAATTATATATGAGTAATGATATAAGTAATAAAATAATAACATCAACTTTAAAAAATTTTGTTTTTAACTTTTTTATTTTTCCAAAAAAATAAATTGAACATTTCGCTTAAAACATGTTAAAAATGTAAAATTTAAAATATTTTGTATTTTAAAAAAAAATATGATGTCTTATAAAATTTGTTTTAATAAAAATTTGTTTATCTAGAATAAACATCAAAAAGTATCTATTTCTAAATTTTTCTAAAAATAATTTTTAATCAAAAAAGAATTCAATAATATAATTAGTAATTAATGGAGTTATTTAATAAGAGAGAGAAGCGGGAAAATTTTTTAAAAATGAATGTGATGTTGTCATGTGGCATCCCTAGTTATGTGGTGTTGTCATGTGGCATCTCTAGTTACCCTTTTATTAAAATAGGTAAATAAAGATAAAGATTATTCATTGTACTTAGAAAAATTAGCATGTCTAACAAGGTTTGTTGACATCTATGAAACAACATTGATTTCCAATTACCATATATTTTGATGTGTTTGTATGTATTTTAAAATTTTTATTAGAAATCTCCTTTCCTTCCTGAAATATAATAAAAGTAATAACAAAGTGATTTAGTTAGATCCTAGATTTGAAAGATGAATAAAGTAATTTATGAAAAATACTTTTTTTGATTGTACTCTAGGGGATCGAACCCGCTTCACCGGCCAACTCAAAGCCACTTACAGACCAACACCGCTAAGCGTACATTTGTATTCGGTAAACAAATAACTATAGATTTATTATCAGCTTGACCTCGACTCCGAATTCATACCGTCTTATCAAAACATATTGTATTTGACTTAACTTGTTTTCAAACAAAATTTACACACCGTAAACCAACTCAAAATATACTAAAATAGTAAGTACAAAAACATATCATATTATACCCAACTCATTTCCGAACAGAAATTACAGCTAAACGTAGACAAACTAAAATACATCCTGGCATATGTATAAAAGATGAGCACACAACAAATTAGTTTTTTATTTAACGAATGAAAATCGACAGGGTCAAAGTAACATTTTACAAAGTTGTTATAAAGTGAAAAGATAGAAAGTGACATATTAAATACTTAAGAGGTTAAATTGAATTTTACAAATTGTTAGAAAGTAAAGTGATAAAAATAAGATGTTGGAAAGTTGAGGGGTTAGAAGTGTTTATGGTTTCCAATTGAGCGTACCTGGTGCTGCAAAGTGTTTGTGGTTTCTAATTGAGATAGAGTATAAATCCCATTAATAATTAACTTTCATGTAACTTTTCACATAAACATGTCTCCTAGACTTATTAGGAACCCCTTCAAGAGAGCAAGGCCACCTTTCAAAGGGGTTTTTATCCCTTAAACCACTGGGCCTAATAGTGATCGCAAATTAAGAATGGACTTGTAGATGTGCAACCCTACACCTGTTGTTAACCTGTAAGAATATTTTTATCCCTTTTTTTGGTATTAAAAGTCTATTAAACAAGGGTCCTAATTAGAAAAACTAACTTGAATAAATTGACACTCCCTATACGCCGCCTATGGTACTATACGCGGCGTATAAGGTCGAAAACATTGAAAACAAGGAAAATTCAGTGAGGACGTCAGAGCTAATACGACCCCCATACGACACATATACACGTATAGCGAATTTCGACACTGACTACGAGGAAAAATTCAGGGGGCTGTCAGAGGGATTATACGCCCCGTATAAGGCTATACGATCCCCTGTATGACACGTATGAGGCTATACAACACTTATAAAATTTAAAATGTTAATTTATAATTCTGAAGTGTCTCAACATCCAAACCCTTAAACAAACATGTCTTCTTAACACAAATCACTAACAAAATATACTACACATTTATAGTAAGAGTTTGTCGGGCGCAGATCGATGGCCTAACATTTGAGCCTATTTTTCCCACAAATAGGTTATTTTCCCATTATTTAGAAACCATTAGTTTCACTACCATTTCACTCTTACCAATTCTCTCGTTTGCCATAACATGTCATCGTAGTTATTTGAGAACACCTAATTTTCATCAAAAATTTTCTTGATATGATGCAATATTACAAATCAGATTATAAGAAAAATATACATATAGAATTAGATGCATCTAAACTGTTAACGTATAATTTTTTACTATCTTTATCGGTTCGGCCTGAACCATGATATTAAGTAGAAAAAACACAATGTACATTGAAATATGTGCCGCGTTATTTGTTTTAATCCAATAAATCTTTAAATTTAAAAACCACATAATTAAAATCGTAATGTATTTTTACTCTTATCAAAATCCAAACCATAGGGTGTAAAAGTTTGACAATTTCCTTCTACTACTATATGGTGCCCATAGTGCTTGTAAGACAATAATGAAAGTACATGAACTAGAAAGGGGCTAAACACTTTCTGTATGACATTTACGAACGATATTTAGTAGGAAGCAGATATTTTATTTGTTTCTATCAACAAATAATGAAAATACATAATAGTTATCTTTCACAAACTAGCTTTCCTGTTTGGAAATATATTCAACTAACTAATATCATCACCACACGATCAATCATACGAGATGCATCCTCATCGTACACCACGCTACACCCGAGCACAACCTCCTGGCTCCTCTGTTCTATACGTACAAACGAACATTCTCGAAGGTGGAAAAACAAATCGAAACGATCAAAAAAAGTTAACCGACGACCAACCGGAAAATCACGGTGGTCGAGAAATCGGTCCCGCCGGTGACCGGAAACCACCGGTAACAACCTCATCGTAAACACACAGGTGAAACTCAGCTGTTATCCCCTGCTTCTGAGCTACCGTACACTCTTCACACAACGACCGATTATTATTATTATTATTGCTCTGAACCCTAGGGTACGCATCTCCGATCGCCGGAAAGTTCATATTCAACGGCGAATCGAATGATTCGAATCCGTATCCCGAGTCCATAATCACGTTCATGTAATTCTCTCTCTGCATCAACAAATCGTGAAATCGATCGTCGTAAAAGTAAGGATTAGGAACAGACAATCGCGCATCGTTCAAATCATGACGATTCCAACCGATTCGCGATAACGAAGGCGATAACGAAGGAGACAATCGAAAATCAAAATCAAAATCGGTCGGTTTAACAAGCTTCCGACGACGATCTCTTCTCGACCGTTTCAACACCACAAGGAAATAACAGTTTCGCTCGTTAACTATAACAGCGAAGTTAGCCTTACCGGTGATGAGAATCTTCCGTCGGTCCGGCGAAAGCTTCGATTTCTTACTATCGACTAAGTAAGTAGTTAGATTGTTGTATGAAATACCTATCAATTTGCTCAGCATCGTCTGAAACTCCTTGAACACGAGATCTGGATGAATCTCAATGTTGCCGACGTCCATCTCGAGCTCGCCGTCGTATAGAACCACCGGAAACGCCGTCTTCGCCGTCGTCTTCGCCGGAGCTCCATCGTCTGCTTCCACCATGTTTACCACCAATGGAGTTTCGAGATATAGAAGAAACGTTCTAGAGACCGCGTGTGAACGAACGACGGTGCGTATTTAACTATTTATATAAGCGGTGGGTTTTGGGGTTGGGTGGGTAATTAGATGGAAAGCTGAGGGTTATTTACGTAATTTTAGTTTGGGGTTGCTTGGGGCTTAAGGGTACTTGGTACGAGTGAGTCTACAATTCTGTTTTGGGGGTTTATCTCGTGACAATGTTTTCAGAACCGGATCGGACGTCGAACCGGATCGGACGTCGAACCGGATCGGACGTCGAACCGGATCGGACGTCGAACCGGATCGGACGTCGAACCGGATCGGACGTCGAACCGGATCGGACGTCGAACCGGATCGGACGTCGAACCGGACGTCTTACTGGTTTGGCGGTCGGACCGGTCGGACCGGTTGGACCGGATTTAACTATATTTTAATTATATTTATATATGTAATTAAATATAAGTAATTTATATATTCTTTATATATGTATTTTATAGTTATATATAAAATTTAAGTATATTTGGGTGTGTGTAAATGTATGTTTAAGATTATATTGAACACTTTGTCCCACATTGATGTGGGGACAAAGTGATGTTTGGTTTATAAGTAATTTTTTTATCACTCTAGTGTATCCTTATGACATATTTTGCCACAAGTACTACCCGCGCGCAGGGGGTGCAAAAATGGGGAAAAAGGTTGGATTTCCAGCGAACTCGTGTGTGCCCGCACGTGTCGCGGACACGAATGCAGCTTCAAAAACCCAGGCCCGTGCGAGCCCGTTTTTTGAATTCGGTTTTACTTTTTGATCTAGCACACTAATTTTGTAGTTCAACACCCCGTTTTTACTCAAAAAAATAAAAAAAAAATACAAAGTCGGTCCAAACCGGTCCGGTTCCCCAGTCCGACCACCGACTCGGGTAGAACCGGCCGGTTCGACCCCCACAAAACGAATCACACACGACCGGACCGGCCACCAAGCCGATCCCCGGTTCGACCGGTCGGACCGGCCGGTCCGATCCGGCCGTGAAAACACTCTCTTGTGATGAAATGTTGTTATTTGTTATTTATCGCTTGTGTGAAAAGACGATGTTGCCCTTATATTTGGTGAGAAACTTGTGGGAAATTGTCCACAAAGTGTAATTTGGTCAATTTTTAACGACTTTTTCATCCCATAGCTTTTAAGTTTAAACTCACAACCTTAAAAGGTTGGAATATTTCTTTTTGATTGTTATATATTCACTACGTTTCAACCCTTCACACCTTTTAATTTGGTCTAAAATAATAATATGAATTATATGAAATAACAATATATATATATATAAAAGAACTATACAATTACTGAGCTTTTGATAATTTCTTAGAAATACAACACAAATTATACCAAAGTGGTCTCAACGACTAAACATATACTCTAATCAACGACTTAAATGCAATAAGGGTTATCTTCTTTGGTTATACATTAATTCAAAAGTAAACTCTATGTAGATAAGGCTACGAATAAGTAGAATGGGGGTTATAAACATATACTGGGAACTCAATTAAAAGATGATGCGGAAATTAACCAAAAAAGCAAATTCAGACTCGAGACGGAGAAACTTGAACAAGTTTGGAAGGGCACCGCCGCCACTTTCACAACCGTTGTTCGCATTGGCGCAACCTCTCTCCTCGTGTTCATCGTCATCGCCTTTGCCATATTCAAAAGCTTTGATTGCAGTGGGTTATGATTTGAAGAATTAGATGTTGGTGTTTCTGAGCAACGTTCAATTGTCGAATAACTCACGCCCAAGTGAAGCAACGGACTTGAGGCCTCCAAAAAAATTAAGGCCCTCATTTTAATAATTTATAGATACATATGTATGCATATGTTTGGACTTGTCTTAGAAATTACATGGACTTCTTTTTGTGGGAACATGGGTCATGAATTTCAAGCCAAGAAATAGATTAAAGTTAGTTTGTGTTTGACTTTTGGAATCCTTATTTTGACATATTGATTTAATCTTAGTTTTTATGATTTAACTTAATGATTTAAGAATTAGGTTGCAATATTTATTTTGTCTACCTTTGAGCTTTCTATAGTTTTTGCAATATTGATTCAGGATCATATTTAAATAGTTAAGTTCTTAATACTTGACTTATTAACTTTCAACTGTAATTGTTCGACATTTTAATTGAATCTTTCAAATGACAGAATGTTAAAAAAATTATCGTAGTTATAATATAGAATTCAGAAGTTTAAGAACTTCTGGAGCGTCAACTCATTTATTTTTTTAGTATACTCTTTAGATTTAATTTTTTATTTACTAGTATACTATTTCATACTTGTTTGATTATTTCGAATTGTTTTAGACTTACCTTGTGTGATAAAGCTTATTAATAGTAATATAAATGTTAAACCAAAATCAAAAGTGTGAATGAGATGTATTTAAAAAGGAAAAAAAAATTACACAAGAAGAGCCCCAAATTTTTAGTTTGTTTGGGGCCTCCAATTCGGTTGAGCCGGCCCAGATCGAATCGGTTCTATATGTTCAAAACCCATCAAAGTTGGGTGTGAGTCTAGACCAGTTTTGTAACTCATAGGAAAATACGACAGTGTGGAAGAATGAAGAAGTCGAAGAGGATTACCAAAAGAAAAGAGGACCTGACCTTTTAACACGTGGAACGATACTTGTAAGAAATCTAATGCATAAAAGACTTGAACTATATGCGTAAGAAATTACAAAGCTACATGCTTAGAAACTTGTAATTTGAAACACAAAAGAGCAAAGGACAAAAAAGAATGAGAGGGTATGTGAAAGAATTAACAAGTAAAAGAAGATTACCAAATTAAAAAAAGGAGATCTGATCTTTAAACACATGGAATGATACGTGTAAGATATATTAATGCATCAATTAAGTACTT
The DNA here is from genome assembly GCA_024085815.1 of Flaveria linearis. Classification (NCBI taxonomy): domain Eukaryota; kingdom Viridiplantae; phylum Streptophyta; class Magnoliopsida; order Asterales; family Asteraceae; genus Flaveria; species Flaveria linearis. The sequence goes on from CM044003.1 coordinate 98,815,287, forward strand.
GTACTGTATGCATAAAAAATTACAGAGAGATGTGCAGCGTACGCTTGCACCTTAAAATGCAAAAACACAAATGAAAGAGAAGTATGAGAGGGTATGTGGAAGAATGAAACAGTTGAAGATTACCAAAAGAGGACTTGACCTTTAAACTTGTGGAATGATATGTGTAAGAAATACTAATGCATCAAAGACTTGTACTATATGCATAACAATGTACAAAGATATATGCAATAGAAGCTTGTACCTTAAAATACAAAAGACCAAAGGACAAAGAAGAATGACAGGGTATGTGGAGGAATGAAGAAGTCGAAGAATATTTCAAAAAAGAAGAGGACCTTAAACACGTGGAGTAAAATGCGTAAGAAATAATAATGCATCATAGACTTGTACTATATGCATAAAAATACAATAATATATGCAGTAGAAGCTTGTACCATAAAATACGAAAAAGACAAGGACAAAGAAGAATGAGAGGGTATGTGAAGGATCGAAGAAGTCGAAGAAGATTACCAAAAGAAAAGAGGACCCGACCTTTAAACACGTGAAATAATACGTTTAAGAAATACTAGGACGGTGCCCGCGCAATGCGGCGGGACGGTATTTTACATGCGACACGTGTTTTTAATATTTTATTATTCTTGTAGTAGTTTTACAAAATTTTAATATGTTTTTAAGCTAAAATTTAAAACACTAAATAAATTTGTTCTGCATGACTACTTGTACATTTACACATTAACTACTTGTAATTTATAAAATACGGATCGATTAAACAAAAAGTTTACACCAAAACATTTAAAAAAAACACAGGTTACAGTTATAGTCTCAAAAATTTTTTAAACGTGATATTTTAAACCGGCGGGTTGGAACCGGTTTGTATATTTCTAGCTTAAACCAGTTTGGAACCGGTTTTTATCAAAACCAGTTTGGAACCGGTTTTTACCAAAACCGGTTTACGAACCGGTTCAAAAAAACTGGTTTAAAACCGGCCCAAAAAACCGGTATGTATCTTTTTTTATACTTTATATATATTATTTATTGAATTAAAAATAAAAAATACCGGTTTTTGGAACCGGTTTTTGGACCCAAACCGGTTAGGAACCGAGCTGGACTGATTCCAACCGGGTTGGGTTTTATTGGCCCAAAACCGGTTCCGGACACGACCCGATTCTTGGTCAAAACCGGTTCCAGAAATGTTGCCCTGAACCCGAACCGGTTCAGGGAAAAAAACCGGTTTGTGCACCATTAGCCATTACTCTTTCGTTATTTAAATTTAACTCAATAATCATATAATACAATTAAGCCCAATACTCATGTTAAACAGTTAGCGTAAACGATTATTTGTTTTGTTCTAGTAGCATTCTAAACTCCACATTAAATTTTCAATCTAACATGCCAAGTCTCCTAATTAAGCTCGAAGTTTGCAACTTTTGTAACCGTAAGAGGTTGTTGACCGTCACCGACTCAACCGATTACTTTCTTTTGTTATTTGATTATTTGTTAGATTATCGATTAGTAAATAAGATATTTGCACTATTATTCTATTATATATTTGATTGTGTAATTATTTGAATGTTAATTTGTGTGTGTTTTTGAGTTTGGATAGGGTTAGCTTCAAACTTGTTGGTTGATTGTGGCCATAAGTTTGTAAATTTAGAAAACATGAACATGATTGATTTGATTTTTTCTTTTTATTACATGACCAACTCCACCCGAACCGGACTGTAAAATTCAATATTCATCGAAAGATGACTAGTCTCTAATAGTTTCGGACTCTCATAAAATAATTTCCTAGGTCCATAAAGAGCAACAATAGATTTTTGTATCCAAGACTGATAAGTGTTTTATTTTGATAACTAAAGTGTGTGAACCCGCACTTTGCCACGGGCTGTTAATTATAACACTTGATTTCGATTATTTGTACATTAGTATTTAATCCGTAGATATGAATAAAAATTATACTGACAACTCTGTTTTGAAAAAAAAATCATGTCAAACGTTAATAGAATTTAGCACATCATAACAACAAATTTAGATATTATAAACTATCATATTTTTATTTATAAAAAAACCAATATAGGATTCAGAACCTTGAACCGGTTTTAAGAACTTATATATTTTAGTTTGATAACTTATATATTATTACACACTATAACTTATTCTTAAAATTATTTTTATTTTGTAAATAACTATTATAATTATTTTAAATATTATTATTATTACAATTATTATTATTATTATTGTTAGAGTAAATTACGCTTTTCGTCCCTGTGGTTTGATGGTTATAACCATTTTCATCCAATAGTTTAAAAACGCCCGGTTTAACCACTGTGGTTTAAAATCTGTCACAATTAAATCCAGGACACTAACCCCCATCCATTTTTTCCGTTAAGTGTATGTAAAAAGACAAAATACCCTTGGACTTAAACTGTTACTACAATATCTATGTATAAATATTAATAATATATATATATACACACACTCTCTCTCTCTCTATCTCTACTCTCTCTATCTCTCTCTCTAAAACCAAAGTCACTCCACCTAAGCAGCCCTACCCCCACCCCACCCATCTATTTTGTCACAAACTCACAACCATGGCACCACCACCACCCGCATCCATCGCACTAGCGCACCACCACCACCCGCATCCACCGCACCACCGCACCACCACCACCCGCATCCATCGCACCCGCATGATCTATGAAGAAAAAGGTTTTCAAGCAAACATCAATGATACACGTGTATGTAGTTCTATTGATAAGCTGACAAATGAGAAAGGTGAAGTTGATAACTTTGTAAAATAGTAACCAAGTTTCAAAAGTGTTCCAATTAGGTAACTCAAGTTTTAAAAGTGTTCTAGTTAGATCACTCAGTTTTTATATTTTATATAAATTAAAAGTCTAGACATGTTTTTTAGCATATTATACTTTTGGTTTCAATTATAAAATATTTTTTTCTATCTTTTAATGATGATATGGAACATTGATGTAAATTTTAGGTACTTTTTTTATTTTTTTCATAATTAACATGTTTTTTTTTATTTTTTAATATAATTTTATATATTGCAAATTCTGACCACCACGTCTTCTCCACCGTTACTTACTTGACATAAGAAAATTTAATGATGACTCGATTTGATCATTTGATGGTCCAATTTGAGAAAAATATGCATGAGTGACTAAATTATAACACTTTTGAAACTTGGTTACTATTCTGTAACATTTTCCCTATATCTAATGGTCAAGATGCTGTTTCTGAAACTAGGGTTCATACTTCAAGCATTTGTGAAGAAAAGGGATTTCAGGAAAACAGCAATTGTGCGCATATCTCTAGTTATTTTGACGAGTTGACTTATGAAAAGGGTAAAGTTGTAAATAACGAGTCATCATCAGGGGTTTTACATGGTATATCTGATGATCAAGATGCGGTTTCTGAATCCAGGGTTCAGACTGTAAGCATCTCTGAAGAAAAGGGCTTTCAGGAAGATGAGGGGAAATACGGTGTGGGTGTGGTCTTGATGATCTGTATTTGATGATTTTGCAGAAAACCAGCTAATCCGAACATTGAAAGCCAAAAGGAAGACAAATTTGAAATAGATCTGATGGTGAGACACATATCAAGTTCTGCTTTCTTGATTTCTGTATGATATTCTTTTGTTTATGGGATTTTTCTGAGTTGAATCAAAAATCAGATTTGGGGGTTTGAAAGTTTAGGGGTTTGAAGGTTTGGGGTTTGAAGGTTTGGGGGTTTGAAAGTTTAGGGGTTTGAAGTTTTAAAGCACCATTGGTGGTGGAGAAGATGATGATGGATGACAGGGGAGGTGGTGAAGATGATATCAAGGTGGTGGTTCTTGTGATGGTCTTCATATGTGGTGTTTAATTATATATATATATATATGTGTATATATATGTATATATATATGTGTATATATGTATATATATGTATATATATGTGTGTGTGTGTATATATATATGTGTGTGTGTGTAAATATTTAAGATATATGTTTGATTTATATATTAAATATTATAAGTATTTTATATATTTGTATAAGAGTAACACTTTTAATCCAAGGGTATTATCATCTTTTTGAAATATTTAACAGAAAAATTGGATGGAGTTAACGGTTTGGACTTAATTATGACAGATTTTAAACCACAGTGGTTAAACCGGGCGTTTTTAAACTATTGGATGAAAATGGTTATAATCACCAAACCACAGGGACGAAAAGCGTAATTTACTCTTATTGTTATTATTATTATTAGAGAAAATTGCAAAAATAGTCCCCGTGGTTTGATCATATTGCAAGTTTGGTCCCCAAATTTTAAAAATTGCAAATTTAGTCCAAAATTTTGAAAGTTTGTTGCAAATTTAGTCCCCAGCGTTAGTGTCCGTTAGTTTTTAACGATCTAGGGACTAAATATGCAATATAGTCAAACCATAGGGACCAATTGTGTAATTTTCTCCAAAAATTAAAAAAATCAAATAAAAATTAAAAAATTAAATTAAAATTTAAAAGATTCAAATAAACTTTGATAAAGAAATTCAATAATCGTTAAAAAATAATAAAGGTTAAAAAATTAAACCAAATTAAAAAAGTAAATAAAAGTAACAATAAAATGCATATAAAAATAAAAAAAAGGAGAAAATAAGAAGTATGCTTAAAATTTTATTTTTTATAATTATTTTTTATGAAGTTCATATATCATGTCTAAATCAAAGAATCCAAAAACTTTGTGAAAGTATAAATCCAAAAACAAAAAATGAAATCGAACCATTTTTTATTTTTTTTTAACTTTAACATGATTTTTTTAATATTTATTTTGAATTTTATAAATGTTTATTCAGTTGTATTTTTAATTTTTATTTAATTTTTTACTTTAATCACATATTTTTTTCAATACTTCTCGCTTTCTCTTTTTACATGCGTTTTATTTTTACTTTTATTTAGTTTTGAATTTGATTTGATTTTTTAACCTTTATTTTATTTTTTAAAAATTATTGAATTTTATTATCGATGTTTATTTAAATTTATTATGTTTAATTTTTATTTCTTTTAAATTTTATTTGATTTTCATTTTTTCTTAATTTTTAAACAAATTGCACAATTAGTCCCTATGGTTTGATCATATTGCATATTTAGTCCCCAGATCGTTAAAAACTAACGGACACTAACGGTGGGGACTAAGTTTGCAACAAACTTTCAAATGTTTGGACTAAGTTTGCAATTTTTAAAATCTGGGGACCAAACATGCAATTTGATCAAACCACAAGGACTAATTTTGCAATTTTCTCTTATTATTATTATTATTATTATTATTATTATTATTATTATTATTATTATTATTATTATTGTTATTATTATTATAACTATGTAAGTATTTGATAAATAGTATTGTGTTAATAATATAATAAATATAAATATAAATAAAAAAATATAAATATAAATATAATTTAATTTAATTATTATAAATTAACTAATACTTAATATAGTGAATTTAATTATGTGCATTAACTCATGTAGAATAAGTTTGTTAAATGATGATATTTTAGAAACACTTGCATAAAACACTTGTGTCATATGCTTAAATAGGTCCTTGACGTATTACAAGAATAAAAAATTAACAATCTACCCATGTGTTTTGTATTATATAGTAGTAGAAGATATGTATAACATTTACCTTATAAAACAATCAAAGAGAAAACAAATAAGTTTAAGCCATTAAAATGGATTTATTACAATAAACATTAAAACCAAAACTAAAATTAGTGATACTTATTCTCAGTTTTGTTTGATTTAAATAGTTAATTGTGATTAAGCATATTTCCAATGTGGACAAGAAATAGAATATGCATAGAAACGAGGGGCCCTATATGAGCTTGCCAATGCAAGGTACAACTACAGTTGCACCATGTACAACCATACAAAGCCATAACCATTTTAAGATCTTGCCATAATGTTGACCCGTTTTAACCTATAAATAATACTCATATCAACCGTCCATCTCCATAGTCTACAACACTCTCAAGTTAACGAATTGAACATCTTTTAGCCTTAGAAAATCATGGGTGTCTTGACATATACCGACGAGCACACTTCACCAGTCCATCCGGCTAGAATTTTCAAGGCCTCAATAATCGACTCACACAATCTGATGCCGAAACTCTTACCGGACGCTATTAAAAGCATCGAGATTATCAAAGGTGATGGTGGGGCCGGAAGCATTAAGCAAATTAACTTTGCCGGGGGTAAAACATATATTTTTTATTATACGCATAGTTGGAGTGACCAGATGGGCACGTTAGACCGGTTCGGTAATAGGTCAAGATTACTTCGAGTTGAAACAAAATATTTTTTTATTCTAGGTTTTAAAAAGGAGATGTTATTTTTATATAAAATTATAGAGATTATTATGTATTATGACATGTGTGTTCTTGCTAGCTCACTCGCTTGTTTGATTCAAAATTTTTATGTAGGGTTTGTGAAGCACCAAATAGATGAACTCAATGAGAATACATTCACATACAAGTACACTTTGATTGAAGGAAATGGTATATCGGACAAGATTGAAAAGGTATGTTATGATATCAAGTTTGAGGGTTCACCTGATGGTGGAACCATCTCCAAGATGACCACCACCATTTACACACACGGTGATTTTGAGATCAAAGAAGAAGAACTAAAAGCAGGCAAAGATAAGGTTTTAGGGCTTTACAAGGTTGTTGAAGACTACCTTGTCAAAAATCCTGATGCTTATGTTTAAGGATTCTCATGGTAACTTGTGTTGTATCTCAATTTGGTGTTTTTAATATTCCCATTGTTTTCTTTAAATAATTATCACATCATCAATAAAGTTTGATTCAATAAGTTGTTTCTTGATATATAATGAAGAGTAACTAATGTGTAATAAAGCATAGGGGTGTAAAAGTTTTTATATGAGGTGATGCTAACACAGTATTTATAGGTTTGAGTTAGGTTTAAACAATTGCGGGTCAGTTTTGAATCGAACCCGAGAGTAAGTTTAGCCAAACAGGTTGTGTACCAATTCCAAGGGTTGTAATTTACTAGTAAGAGTTGTATAGTTTACAATTAGAAAGTAATGAATTTTTAGTAGTTGAGACCATGACAATACACTTGTGATTTAGAACTAAACATATGATTTTAACACATATTCTTAGAACCTTTTAAGATAAATAACAATAATCATAACATACGTCTTGTAGGATTTAAACCTTTAATCTTTTAGTTGTGGGAAATATCAGTAAACCACTAAAATCTTCTTTGGCGATAACTAATTAAACATATGATTGGGGACTATTTACTTATAATATTTATGTGAAAGATATTATAAACTTTAATGACTAATTTGTTTATTTTATCTGAAAATAAATAATAAAATATATTAGTGTTTGGATTAAATACTTACGAATAAAATAAAGAAGTTAGGACTTATTTTCGTCTGATTGTATCCACTGGAAAAACTTTGTTGGAGTAATGGGCTTCATGTCATCATCCAACCCATTTTAAAATGCACATCTTAATCAACATAACTTTAAAGTTCACCTAAAGAAACAAAGAAAGTTACCAAAATTGACATCCGGGTATAAATTTATAAGGTTTTAAACATATTTTAGCCTTCTTTACTTTTCTTAAAAAAACTAATATCACAATTAAAAGTTACTCGAATTATCCTCATCATTTGAAGAGCTTCCTCACAAATCATGAAGTATATGTTGGAAAAAGTATGTTGATATATAAGTTACACATGAGCACCCAAGGGTAGTACATGCACGTAGCTTTGACGATGAGTTCAATGTAACGCTTTGATGGCGTATATCGCACACTCCTTCACCATGAGCTGCCTTAGTATTTTGGCATGGTTCATGTGGACGGAGGATCCTTTTTTTTTTATCAGGTGGAACAGAGCATGTCGAGTTCCTCTAGTACGATTGTGGTGATTAGAAGAACTTTCCTACTAGTGTGAAGCAGAACACGACTGGTTATTAGAGGTTCTTCGAATGGTAGAGCAAAGGATCTTCTATCTAATTAGAGGATGTCGAGTTTCTCTACTAAATTGAAATTGAGGTTTCCATCAATCCATTAAAATGGCATTGATTATTTAAATTAACAAAATTTTGGTTTTGAGTTTTTACATAGAGTTCATTTTACATGATAGAAAAAACAAACTATACACTAACTTCGTATAAATTAGAGGGGAGTACTCTTAATTTAATCTATTATCATCTTCTTTTTCTTTTTTTCCCATACATACCTAGAACTTCATTTTACCAGTGCAACCTCAAGTGCGAGGAGATCTTCTATCGCCAGTTGTATCCTGGAAGACAATGAGCTTCTCTAAAGAAGATTTGTTCAGCCACAACTGTTGACAAGTTTGTTCATTGTCGCAATCAAAGACGAATATGAAGATACTCAATTGGTTAAATGCTAGTGTCAAGAAGGTTTCTTTAAGGTTCTCAGTGAAGAAAATAGTTTGAATCATGGTAAAGTTATATTTAATATCTAAATTTTCATAAATTTTTATAATCAATGTTGTACCAGACTATTTTTCCTCTAATAAAAAGAGCATCGTTATTTATTATTTTAATGAAAACTGACGTGAAGTCCTACAAGATAAATACTTGTTTCCATTTGAGAAATAGAACAAGAACTCCCATAATTTAACAAACATTACACTTGTAAGTTGTAACTCATCATAGAGTTCAGGGTATCTTTTGTAATTCACTCTAAAGAAGTGATCAACACGTAATTGTGTTTACCTAACATTAGCTTTGCTTTATAACTCAAGACAAAATTTTAATGTAAAACACCTTCATCCAAAACTTTTTTATATACAATAATAATTCATTCAAACATTGGTATATTAAAGTCCACAACTTGTAAAAAACTGAACGAAAAAGTCACAATTTTCCGGTGTTTGTTTTCTCTTTAACGTTTTTAAACTAGTCTAAAATGTGCCTATTATAAATATATATATTTTTATTTTTTTATTTAATACCAGGGGTCTCTTTGGAAGCGGTCTCTCTACCTATCTGGATAGAGGAAAGATTTGCCACCACCTACCCCTCCCAGACCCTGCTCTTGAGTGGGATATACTGGGTTTGTTTGTTTGTTTGTTTGTTTGTTTGTTTATTTTTTAATGAGTGTAGATGGTATCGCATTCCTCCGGTAATTGATTTCTCTTTGACGGATTTGTGGGATATTAAAAAATAGTTCAAGGTGGTATTTAAAGGAGGAAGATAGTTTAAGCAATAAATACACCCTATATATCAAGGATTATATATAGAGGATTTAAAGCGACTAGTTTCCTTTCAATAAAACTTTATTCATTTAGAAAAATATTAACTTATTTAAAATAAGATGGTATAAATTTGCATTTATAAAGATCTTAAAAGTCACTATATCAAGACAATCATTCACATTTTTTAAAATTGTGTGTAAATTTTAAAAACGTTAATATACAGATACTGGCTTTCTTGTGTTGTGGTGTTCTGAGGGGCACCAAATTTGTTGATTTAGACCCAAATGAGGCGCTAAAATCGTCGCGTCTTAACTTTTATTTGGACGATCAACTAATAAAGTCCGACTATCTGGGATACCCCAATGGCGAAAATGCACCATATACGTTCACGAGCATAGAAAACACTAGGTAGCCTAAACCCACCAACGACCAATTCTAGAGAAAATTCACCACCTGAAGGTCCATTGCAGTATAACCCGACCTACTAATAACATTTTGCTGCCAGTAGTACTCGAACTTACAACCTCTCTTAAAGGAAGACATGAGGCTACCACTCAACCAAATGGTTGGTGGTCCACTACATCCTAATTAAATGGGGCGTTAAACTCATGTTTAATCAAACCCTTAACGATCGTTCTAATGGATAAATGAATCAATTTTTTCTCACCTATAATAATCTTTAACTAAAAAAGATTTTAAAATCACTACACTTGCTTTAAAAGAGTTTTAAGAAATTTATATTTATGTAGATGATATTTTAACTAAATAAATCACTACACATAATCTAATAAAAAAAACTATTAAATCATGTTTTTCGGATATTGACTTAAAACTTAAATTAAATGTTAAACACTTAAACTATAACCATAAGTAATCCATGTTTCGAATGTTGTTATTTATTAACTAATAATCAATTTCATAATAACAAACGTAATTACATAATAATACTAGTTATAGTTATTATATTTAGTTTTTTGAAAAAAGAATTATTATATATTTATTGATATTTTAAAGATAGATAAATATCACATGTATGTCCTGTTGGTATGATGGTATCCATTTATTATTTCTGATAGATATTTTCAGTTCCTTACGGGCCACATATTCATTTACCGCGTATATACAGTTGATTGACTTACACGCACCGTCTACTATATATACAACCTCACCCACACACACCAAACCCTAATTTCTTCATATTTTGCTTCCAAAAATCCCCAATTTCTTCAACAAGCTTTTTGTTACGTGTCGCTTACGCAATCCATACATACTTTCGATTCTTATCATACTTTATCACAAGATGATCGCCGGAGCCGCAGATATGATGTGCGAACAATTCGATTTCAGTCTTGTGAAACTCGCCGCCGTTTCACCTGAATCCACCACCGTCGCGATTTCTGAAAAGTTGGTGAGTTTTTCTCCTGATTCATCGTTGTTACTTGTTGATTAGGTTTTCCTCTGATGTTTTATGGTTTTGATTTGAATTTGTATGGTGGAGTATGAGGTGGATTGGATCTAGGATTGATTGGTAATTTTGTGTATGATGCCTGTGTTGCGAAAGCGTTTGAAATCGTGGGATTTCTTGTAAATTTTGTGTTTAGGAAGTATAATTGAGTAATTGAGATTAATCATGAATCGTTCTCTGCTAGATATGAGTACATGATGGTCTTTATTTCTTTGGCAACGTAAGATCACCTGTATTCGACAATCACAACAGGTGTGGTGGCGAATTATGAGTAGGTTAGGTGTGTGAGTTGTGAGTTGTTTGTTCTAAGAAGGACAATCACAACAATTAAATAGATGTTAAAGTTTTTTTATCTTGAAATACCTAAAAAAGGAAATAGAAGCTTAGTTTGCTTGTTTTGGCTCTTTTACCCCTCGGAGCAATGATTTGATAGTCTTACCTGAATGGGCGTTTTACGCGTCCACTGGCTGGTGTTATCAAAAACTGGACGATGTGATAAATAATGTAGAAATTTGGAAAGTATATAGATAACTGGTTTAAAACAAAATACGAAACTACTTTATCTTTTGGTGTGGATTTGTAATATGAATTGTGGACTAAAGAAAATATGGTGTCCGAACGAGTAAATGAATAGGTAAATAAGATTTTGGAAGGATAAAAGATAAAACTAATTTTGATAATCCGGTCCAACCATTGTCTGGTTCTATCATATAACTAGTCTGACTAATAACTGCCCAGGCCAAAATGAAGACGGTTCAAGAGTACTTCATTTGTCCAGTTATGTAGCCGGTACCCCGTCCAGTCCTTATCCAAACTAGTGCCTATGAGCTTCATAGCCAAGCTCTGTACATGCTGGTCAGGTCTGTTTAATAAGTAATTCTTTGTGAAAACCATATATGTTTCTTTATGTTGGAGAGGTGGTAATTAAATGCATCTAATAATTGGATCAACCTAAAATATGAATGAGAGTTAGTTTTTGATTGTTTTTTTGGTTTAGTGATTGTTTTTTTATGGTTTAGTGATGGTGTTTACATATCATTATTTGGTCTATGAATATTGGTCATAGAGTAACATTTATTTGTTAATTGTTTTGTAGGCTGTGAGCTGCTCAACTAGTATTAAGAGTAGTACGGTTGTCGGGTCTACTACAAGGAAGTTGAGTCCAAACAGCATCAGGTCGGGAGGTCACACAGACATTGGCCTACGCAGATCAAATGAAGACGAACATATCATAATTGATGATCTGTCAAAGCATCTAGGTGATGCTTACAAGTGGGGTATCCCGAGCTCATTCTATGCTATATTTGATGGTCATGGTGGGTCCGAGGCAGCATCTTATGTTAAAGAACATGCCATGAGATTATTCTTTGAGGATTCTGATTTACCACAAGCAGCACCAGTTGGTGTTTCAGATTCAGATGTAGTAGATAACGATTTGTTCCTAAAACAAGTAGAAGACTCTCATTACAAGGCGTTTTTACAGGCTGACCAAGCCCTAGCAGATGAATGCAGTGTCAGTGATTATTGTGGAACAACAGCTTTAACTGTTTTGATCATGGGAAGACGTATAGTAATAGCCAATGCTGGTGATTGTCGAGCCGTCATCTGTAGGAATGGAACTGCAATGCAGATTACTCAAGATCACAGAGGGTCAACTTGTTTACAAGAAAAGGAAAGATGTGAGCGGTTAGGTGGTTACTTTGATGGGGACGGGTACCTGAACGGTCAACTCGGTGTGACACGCGCACTTGGTGACTGGTACATGAAAAAAGATAAGCTGCTGATTGCTGAACCAGATGTGACTCAAATGCTGTTGACTGGCGATGATGAATTTATGATCATTGCATGTGACGGCATCTGGGATGTCATGTCGAATCAAGAAGCAGTAACCCTTGTTCGGTGTCAGCTAAGGCAGTATAACGACCTGCAACACTGTGCTAAAGAGCTCATTAATCAAGCCTTACGCCTTCACGCAACCGATAATCTCTCTGCTATAGTGGTTTGCTTCTCTTCTTGTTCTGTCACTCCTACTGCTCAGCCTCGGTTTCCAAATTCTAGGCTCTTTAGGAAGAAATCCTTGAATATCATTCAAGGCGATGTAAAACTCGATCAAGTGGTTACTTAGGAGAGATGTGAATACGATTCCGGTTCATTTATTGGATGTGATGATTATTGTGTTTTTGGGGTCCTTCAGATGAGTTAGAATAGGCACATTGCCTTAAAGTTTTGTACTAGAGTTAATCAATGAACAGCAACCAACCTGTTTCCTTCTGTCATGTGTATGCCCTTAATTCTCTTTGCCTGTTTCAAGCATTTTTCTGCAATTTTTGGGTCATTTCTTGCTGTTAGAAATATATATTATCAAGGATAGTATTATAAATGAGGCGCTTAGGTCCAGGAAGTTGAGGAGTGGGACGGGTGCTTCGCGTATGTAAAGTAGTAGAGCTGCAAAGGAATCGAACATTCAACAAATATTACGTGCACAAACTGTTTGACCGGAAGTTCGTCTAACAAGTGAACAAACATGAATAAAGTATTCGTTTGTTTAGTTAAATAAAGGAACATGCACAAAGGTTATGCTCGTTTATTTGTGGTCATGAATGTGTAGTAACGTGTGGTTTACTTTTAATTTCTTTTGAGGGGATTTTGTGAAATATTCAATAGGAATGAAGATACAAAATTTATTTACAAATGAATGTGTTGTATGTGTTTGTTTCTATTTATTTACATAAATTTATATTTATGAAGTCATTGTTTTTAGATACTTTAATTTCATAAAAGAAGACATAACAATTTTCGGGTTGGTTCAAGTAAGATTGGTCACATATTGAAAATATAATATAAAGTTTTACTATAAAAAAAACACTTGTCGTTGCATCCAGTAAAACTTTTGATAGCTTTAGTAAGCGATAGATCAACGCAAAATCAATGTCTTTTTTTTTTTTCAATTATTATTTTGACAAGATCAACTACCCCATTCATATTGACAAATCCGTATATCCTTTTATATTAACAATGTAGTTAGTGGTTGAATTAAAAAATAAAGAGTAAATTACAAGATGTCCTTTATTAATATACGAAATTATATAATATGTCATTTAGTTTTAGTAATTACATCCAATGTCCTTTCTGAAAAAAAAATTTGCACACCTATTGCCATTTATACTAACTTTCATCTAAATATACAGTTAACTCAGTTTATGTATGTCTCATATGAGATGTTATTTTATCATTTTCTTTCCACATCTACTGTATTAAACAAATAAAAAATTTAACAATTTTATATGAAAAATAAAATTAAAGGATATCATTGACAATCATGATGCATATTTCATTTGAGCCGGTGAAGAGTAACATTGACAATCATGATGCATATTTCGGATACACGAATGGCATATTTGTAACTTAGACTTCTTACTTTAGTAAATAGTTGTTATTAAAAGTTTTGACGATGAAGCGAATGAAAACACACCAACAGTGATTGGTTTCGCCGACTTACTTAACGGTCCGATATCTTTTAATTTTTTTTATTTAAATTTTTTATTTTTTATAATTTTTTAATATATTAGACGGTGAAAAAAAAACAACAAAAATACCCTCATGTGAGGGGACACATAATGAGTTAACTTCATATTTAGATGATAGTGTAAATGACAATCATATTTAGATGATAGTGTAAATGACAATATGTGTGCAAATCTTCTAATAAAAGAACATTTTATGTAATTATTAAAACTAAAGGACATACCAAGTAATTTTATATATTAATAAAGGATATAATTTGTAATTTACTCAAAAATAAATAAATAAAGATAATAAAGTAACAAATCTAAATTAAACAAACAAAAAGTTTAAACCTAAATTAAAATATTTAAAGGTAATAAATTAACTAATCAAAATAAAAAATTGGAAAAAAGAATTAAGCTAAATTAAATAAACAAACAAAACAAAGATAGATATAAAAATTCATATATAAATAAATTATTAATATATAGTTCACGTATTACAAGAAAAATAAGGTTAAATAGAGTACCGTAAATTCTCTACTCATTATATTAGACTATTGGTTTTAAATAAATAGAAAAAAGACAATTGCTAAATCAACTTATAGGTAAATACCAAATATATTTTTAGTTTTTTCAAATAACTAGTGTTTATTTTCTGACGCGCGTTGCGCGTCTTTAAAGCAAGGCCCAGACCCATTATCAAGTTCACCAACTAATAATTATATTCCAAAATAAAATAACTCTCAGACGTAGCCTGAACATCATTATCGAGCAAACAATCAAGTTCACTAACAAATAATTATATTCCAAAACAAATAACTCTCAGACGTAGCTTGAACATACATCATCATCAAGCAAACAATTTTATACGTCCAAGATAACAGTTTAAGAATACAGAAAAGCAGTTGAACATGGTCAACAAAACAGCAGAAATTGCGAATGTCACGTGACACCCAAATTACTTTTCTAGTAAAGTAGATTTATTATATTATCTATCAAACTAATTGCAATATCCTTAGTTCCACTCAATTACTCTATTTCTTCATGCATACATCTGTATAAAAGAAAATATTTTTTAATAATATTATAGTTTTACTTTTTTTTTCAGCTATCTATTTCAAGAAACACAATCCTAAACTTTCTGAAACTAACTTAATTTATTTTCGTAAAATATTTTACTATAACTAAAATTAAATGAATTTATACTTTAATTTATTTGGATCTAATGTAGCCACCACGTCCATCTCCATCTCCACCTCCACCTCCACCAAGACAACCATCATCGCCTCTACCAACACAGCCACCACCGCCGACCTCCGCCTCCAGCAACACAGCCACCACCGCCTCCAATAACACAACCACCACGACCGACCTCCGCGTCCAGCAACATAGCCACCACCGCCGACCTCGGCCTCCACCAACGCAGCCACCACCACCGGCCTCCGCCTCCACCAACACAGGCACCACTGAACACAAACTTGTGTAAAATATGATGGGAGATATGTTGGGTATGATTTGGGTAATATAAAAGTCAATATTATTGGTGGAATATACTTGACTTCAAAAGAGTATGAAAAACCTTCTGATTTATTGGCATCTGTATCTATACTTTCGGGGAATTTAGCTTTGTGGAGATGGTTAGTTCTTCTGAAGTATCAATGTAGATATGAATCTGCAATTGAACATATATACATGTTATTACTATCACAATCTTTCTTGCTAAATTGAACCAAGATCACCTTAAAATCATTACGGTACCTGAAAAGATCGCAGTCCATTCTGGCTATCAAGAATAAACATGTTCTCTCCGTAAATGGATTCCATAGCCAGTACCTACAATCAATTAATATTCTTTAAGGTGAAAACCAATAAGGCTATAAAGCTGTTATCGGGCATGAGATACCGCGAGTGGACCGACATTCATACAGACCAACATCATAAAGAATCAAGATCAAGAATCGATAATCAACAAATTCAACAATAATATAACAACAACCAACCCTAACATGAGCTATACTGACATTGGAAATTAGCTAATAATCTTGACAATAATAGATAATGTAAAACTTCTAACCACTAAACAACTTGCAATATCAAGTGAATTAACTAACCATTACACTAACACAGTAACACAAACCAATTAGCTAATAAAATTCATATAAATTCACCTCATCCTCTTGTAATTGATCATTCTGTCTCAGCAATTTCTCTGATAAATCAGGTTCTTCACCAAACAATCTCCACTTCCCTAACCTTGCAACAACATCACCATCATCTTCCTCTTCAACATCAACCTTACTCGCATCAAATCCCCCAACCAATTCCTTCTTCACCCCCTGTTCTTCCTCTACGATCCCACACTCTGCTTTGCCTCTATCTCCATCTTTATCACCACTTCCCCCTTCTTTCGGGCGAAAATTCACCGAACCCACTTCATAATTCTTCACGAATTGAGATCCAACACCTCGATTCCTAGACACCCACCTGGGATTTCTGCGATTTCGAGGTGATTTAGGTGTTGCAGCTGATGATGTGGAAGGCGGAATTGAAGATTTGGGGTCAGATTGAATCTGTTGATGAGTGTTGTGATCATAAAGAGGTTTGAAACTCCAATTATCGTCGATGTTTTTGTGGTGTTGTTTTGCTCCGCCTCTTCCGCCGCCTCCGATGGGTGGTCGATGTTGAAGGCCAAGTAGCTGTTGGTGGCAGGAGGAAGAAACCTCCACCGCCTTACCCTTTTAAAGAAGAAAGCACAGACATACTGTTCATCGTTACTGTTCATGAGTTAATTTCATATTATATAATTTTTCGGTATTCATACTTCAATTTTTGTTGTAAGTTTTGTAGTTTTTGTAAAAAAAACAGTAAAAAAATATAAATAAAAAACAAGAACTTTTCTTTATTTTTTTTCTATTACTTCAACTTAAGTTTGCATCTGTCATTAAAATCAAAATCAAATGAAGTTATTATCATAAGATCATTGTTGTCATTCAAAAAATCTACACACACCTCTCTCTATACAAAGTCATTGTATTCCAGTGATTCCAATATCACTTTCATAGGTCTATCCCAATACTTGAATCGCCGCATAAAACGTTAGTAGTGCATAAGAAAGATCAACATCATGGTTATTAACGATATGAAATAAGTGGCTACTAGATCCGTAACGATTAAATCACAAAAACCACCATCATCATGGGCGTAGGCCACCACCCTTTTGTGGTGGTGGTGTGTGTGTATATGTCTTTCAGCTCAATCCACTTTCTCAGCCACTTCTTTTATGTAGTTAATAATAGAAACATTAATAAAAAAGCAGCTAAAATACTGTATAAACGTGGTGGTTTTTATGTCTTAACTTTTTAAGTAATAAATAAAAAAGGGAACTTTTGTTATTTTATTATTATTATGTTTAGTTTGTATATTTTATTAAAAATAAATAATGATGGTGTTTTAATCAATTTGGGTCCTAAACAGTTTCAAAACCATCCAAATCTGTTTGTATAGGGATCAGTTTTTCCCCATAACCAAGTTGTGCTCTAAATCGGTTTCCACACAAACCAGCTTTCTTTTAATTTATAATAAAAACCGAATCAGTAGGGCGGTCCCGAGAGTCCTTAAAAAGTTTTGGACCGTGGACGAGTAAAAAAATAGGCCTCTATAATATAACTTCAATAATCCGTATGTAAAAAATCTATAATACGATAACAATTGTTTTACCAATAATCAACCGTATTGTAGTAAAATAATCTAATTTACTTATTTAAGCGAATCGTGAAACTCACCAAGCGTGTTTGACTTGAGTTTAGAATTGGATAAATGATAATGAACTAAACTAATTAAAATGTTAAGGGCTCCTAAGTTCAATAGGTCAAAATAATTAAATTGCTATTGGGTTTGTGAATTAGTTTGTTAATAGCCTATAGTTGTTATAAAATATATATATTACATACATATAATATATATATATACATATATATATATATATATATATATATATATATATATATACATATATATATATATATATATATATAGGGTTAGGTTCAAATGAGAACTCACCTTTTTTATGAGAACCCTTTAACCCACTATCAACCATTGATCAAAATTTAAGTGATCAAGGTCTTTTCCTTCTTTTTTTATTCAATAAGGACAAAAGAGTCAATTAACCACATCTATTACCTCCTATTTTCTTTTTTTATTTAAAGTGTTTTTCCTTTTGTTTTTAAAACTTTGATAACTTTTTAATACATTGTTATTTTTTATATAGATTGAACCATTAAATTCATTATATTTTTCTCTTTAATTCCTATATAATCTTGCAAATTGTATTATTTCTCTGAATTTGCAAAATCACACCGGTGACCTACACTATTGTTACATCACTATAACTAGCAGTAACATCATGATTACAACAATCTAACAACTAGACGGTGTTATACCATGTAACTACACTAATGTAACAACACGTCAACAATGTAATTAAACATATAATAAAATAATAAAATACATGGTAACAAAAAAATGACATTTTAATTACACTATTGTAACGTAATTAAACTAAAAATAAAAAACTACACCACTGTAGTTACATTATTGATTAAAATTACACCATTAACGTTTTTTAAACGTAAACCAGCCGACATTACACCATGTCCTAATGATTTAGCACTATATCTGGAACAGACAACCCAAACATTAACCAATGTAAATCAAAAAAAGTAATTACTCGTACACAATTACATCAAGTTACACTGTTATACTACTGTAACTTATAGCAAAAGTGTCACGAAAACCAATCTGTAAATCAATGTAAACTATTGTAAACCAATGTAAACTAATGTATATCAATCTGTAAACTAATATAAAAAAATGTAATGCAAACGTCAATAAACTTACATCAATGTGATTTCAACAACCTAATAACCAACTACATTAAACCATGTAACTATACAACCGTAAAGAAATTTATACATTGTAATTAAACCAAATTAACAAAACTAAAAATTTTAATAAAAATAATCACTGTAAATGCACTATTGTAACGAAATCAAACTAAAAAAATGCTACATTTTTCAAACCATATTTACAACTATTACCAATACCCTAACAAGCTGCATTTTCCATCTTACCATCAAAATCCAACAATGCACCATATATGCCAATCCGAGGGAGCCACTTAGAATTGGTTGGAGTTTTGGAATCAACGAGCAACCGAGGTTGCTTGCACCTGTTAGAATGATTTAAATGCATAGTTCTGAACAAAAAACCATCAGATGGTGTCACACATCTGATGCAGGATGGCACATGAACTATGTTAAAGTTGTCGTACCTTCAAATGTTTTGAATGGCAAGTGAAGTCTGACTGGTCAACTGAGTTCACCACCAAATCAGGTTGGTGTCTTTGAAACTAAAAACATTTGAAGATGGCCGATGAAAAGAAGAAAGCTAAGAACACCCTTGATATAGGTTGAAGCTTTCTCTTTCTAGATTATGGTGTTGTTCTCGTTGACAGGGAGGAATAAGAAAGATAAGAACACCATTGATGTAGGTTAAAGCTTTCTCTTTCTAGTTTCTCTCTCTAAATTATCTCCAAATCGAGGTGTTGTTCTTGTTGAACGGGAAAGTGATGGTGGGCGATGTGTGCTGAGAAGAACGTAGCGGCAAAGACGAGTGGTTCAAACGTGAACGATCCAAATTGAAATGGATGTTGAAGATGATTTGCAATAGGATGAATGATGATATTTCTTGAATTCGTTTAAATGATTTTAATCAATATTGAGAAGAAAAAAGAAAGCAATCTGATATGACTATGACTTTTAGAAAAAGTATAAAAATAAAATGACCATACTACCCTTGATTTCATCTTATCAATCCAAATGAAATATCTTATATTTTATATTAAATCAAGGGTTATGGTGAGGTTAAAGGGTTTTCGCAATTTCTATGGGTTTTCAAATGATCCAATTCCTATATATATATATATATATGAAATTGTATGGTATATCCTTTAGTTTTAATAATTACATACGATGTCCTTTTATTAAAATATTTGCACCCATATTGTCCTTTACACTAACTATCATTTAAATGTACAATTAACTCAGTTATGTGCCCCCTCACATGAGTGTACTTTTATCATTTTTTTACTTCTAAAAATAAAAATTTAAATGAAAAAAATAAAAGATATCAGACCGTTTGATAAGTCAGTGAAACCAATCACTCTTGGTTCGACTAATCGTCAAAACTTTTAACGACAACAATTTCCAATTGCATTTACTAAAGTAAGAAGTATAAATAAAAAATTATTTAAAAGGTCGGAAAATCAACAATAAACACCAAACAATACACGTAAATAATTATAAATTATTCACACAAACAAATAATGAAAAATCAATAAGGAACACAAAGTTGAAGATTACCTATGACTCTTTGAATTGCTTATATAATTGCAAAAGCAAGAAAATTAACTATGAGTACCTCGTTAATCACACAACAACATAAGCTACAAATTCAAAGAGCAATCAAATACAAAAAGTGAATTAGAGATTTTAATCTTATCATCGTTGTTTGTTCGAGTTCAAGAGGTTTCAATGGTGTGTGAGATGTTGTAGGTGGTGAAGATGACCAGTTTTGAGCTATCAAATAGAGGGGATGGTGGATTTAATGGTATTGAACGTAAGAGGAACGCGGGTTCACTGACGTACCCAACGGTCTGATATATTTTAATTTTATTTTTCATATAATATAATTAATTATTTTATTTGCTTAATATATTAGATGTGAAAAGAAAATGACAAATATGCACCTCATATGAGAGATACATAACTGAGTGTCTGAGTTAAGTGTACATTTAACTGAAAGCTAGTGTAAAGGACAATAAATATGCACATATTTTAAAAAAAAAGATATTAGATGTAATTATTAAAACTAAAGAACATACCATGTAATTTCATGTATTAATAAAGGACACAATTTGTAATTTACTCTATACTTAAATTTGAGGCCCCTAAGGAGAGTGGCTCCTGGGCGATCGCTCACCCCGCCCCCCTCAGGGCCGCCCATGCGAATCAGTTTACATACCAATTGGTTTCTTTGCAGAAACCTGGTTTGCACACCTCTACTTTCCTGATTAAAATATAAAACCGGTTATGTAAAAGTGACAGCCTATTTACACGCCTAAGGCTAAACCCGATTATCGATTAACCAACTGAAACCCAAATCCAACTCCACATTACTAATTATTTGGTTTTGTATTCGTTTTCACTTCCAACGTCTACAACCCCGAAGACTAACCCAAACCAAAACCCCGATTAAAAACCCCAATCACACCCCTTAATTTTAGCATGTAATTATATTACGATTTGATTCTACTTTGAAACTTGTATTACAATATTCTATAAAAAATTGTTAACATAATAAATTTTGGAGAAAAAAATTGTTTAAGCAGTTCAAAAGAACCGACGCCTCCGTGAAATATAATTATATAAAGAATATATATATAAAGAATTAGGTTTTCCTACGGCTGCTTTAGTTATTTAACATAAGAAGCCTCACGAATTCATCCACATTGTCTCTTGTGCTCTTTTGTTCGACTTTCGTCTTGCATTCGTTATATATCCAGGTAACTTATCTTTTTCATTATTATTATTATTATTATTATTAAGTGTGAACATTATGTAATGGAAATTTGAATATTACTATGATGAACAACATTGAACATCTCAGATGGAGGCAAAGCAGAATTCAAGTGATCACAAGTTACCTCCCTTGTCCACAACATGCCACCCGTGGTTTATAGCTCAAAACGTCGAATCGGGTGACCAGATTTTTCACACCATAGGCAACACACAGTATTATTATCAGTGTCGAATCAACGAGTTGCATGGGAGACGAATCCGAGCATGTTTTCATGGGTGGATGATTCTCTCCAACCATTCGGACAGCGTCCTGTGGTCTTTATGGAACCCGCTCACCTCTAAGTTGATTCGCCTCCCACCTTTGGTTCGTAAAGAAGGAGATTCTTACGAATGTTGTTTGTCTTCTCCCCCTGATAAGGAAGGTTCCGTTCTCCTCCTAACATCGACCGAAACTCCTACTATTGTTTTTCGTAGGGTGGATTGTAAAAGAAAGAGATTAAAGTGGACTAAAATGTCATATGCTAAACGAATCATGAGCATATGCGGTGAAGATGGTGTTTTAGAATGTCCTACTTGTTGCAACGGTAAAGTATACGCCATGACCTTGGGCCGTTATTATGGTTTCGTCATACATGTTGACGTTGTGGTAAAAGGTAAAGAAGTTGTGATAAGTCTTGTGCCGTTTGTTAAAGTCCCTTGTACTTCTTACAACAGATGTCCCTTATACGCGTTTCAGACTTATTTAAAAGGATCCTGTACAGAATTGTTTTACATTAGAGTATGTTTCAGCATGGAAATGAGGATTGGTGATGTCTATTTGTTTAAACTGGATATTACTAGTATGAAGTGGGAGGAAATATTAGACCTAAAGGATGCTACATTTTTTCTAGAACTTGCTAGTGATAACCCGACATGCTACTACGCTTCGAAAGTTGACTCGGAGTTAGGGGTTACGTACATATTCTAGACAAATCGGGAGAAAAAATATACTCATTCTATGTCAAAGATCGAACCAAGTCCATATCTTCTACGCCTTGTCTAGTACAAGAAAGCCAGGCGTCCGCATGGGCGATGCTTGAATGGAGGTATCGCGTGTAATTACACAAGTTTGTGATAATTTATCGTATAATTTTTTTAGGGAAAAATGTTTTCTTATCATCATATTTTGTGTAGGTTAGAAGTTGATGGTGTTGAATCTAATAAGCACGAAGAAGAGGACAAGGATACCGAGATAATCGTGAGCTCCATCAAGGATAACTACAAGTCTGAATCTGATATGATCATAACTGGTGAGTCACACCTACTCAATATTCCGGTTCATATTTTGGAAACGATTATGGATTATTGCATTGGTAGCGAATACATGAGATTTCGGGCTACATGTAAGCATTGTTATCTAGCTACACCTCCAATTCAATGGAGTAGCGAAACAACATTAAGGAGATTGCAGACTTACTCATTAGTTTCACCATGGTTGTTGGTGTTAGACAATTATCGAGGCATTATCACTCTTATAGATCCAACGCGTGATGATAGGTATTTTATTAAAACCCCTCAAGAATTGAAGGGTGATTACCAAATATATTGTTCGAGGTATGGTTGGTTGTTGATGTATCAAACTGGTGAACCCATGGTGTTTTTTAACCCATTTACAAGTAATATCCGTAAGCTTCCGGTGGCGCCTTATGCACAAAGCTTCTGTTTCTCGGCACCACCTACTTCCCATGATTGTTTGGTTGTTGGGTTTACGACGCGTGAGCAATGGCCTATATTCATTCACTTTGTATCGGAATCAACATGGTATACGTTTAGTTTAAATTTTGGTGGTAACGATCCATATTCTTTTCGCTTTCCTATATTCAATGGCCGAGATGTTTACGCCTTGTGTAACAATAAAGGACTTGATGTTTTCAAAGACATGGCTAAAGACGATTACTCTTGGGAGGCTGTTGTAGATGAAGCCCCAATAAGCGATTGCAAATCCTCATCGCAATACTTTCTATCGATTTGCGATCAACATATTTTTCTAGTTATCGTGGGTGAGTTTGGGGAAACGGTTGAGGTGTTCAAAGTAGACGAGTCTACGGAAGAATGGGAGAAAATATACGGGTTGGGAAAACACATGATTTATATTTCTAATACATCATGCATTTGTCTTGAAGCCAAATCGCCAGAAATGGAAAACAAGATCTACTTTCCGAGATTATTGCATAAAAACAGCTCGAAGATAGTGTTCTATTCTCTCGAAACGTGCAAGTATCACACGTTTGATGGCAAAAATATTCAAGAGAGTTTTGGTGCCGATTTATTGAGAACTGAATATCAGTGTCATCCTCATACTTGGATATAACCCGTACTATATGCATGGCACATTAGCAGCAGTTTTGTATTTATTTAATCTTTCTTATGCATATTTCAATGCTAAATTATAATTAAATTACGAATGCTTGTGACTTGGTTTAATTTTTTTTTGGGTGAAGACTTCTATTATACATGTTTTCTTATGGTGGTTTTCTGTATGGTTGAAATATGGTTTAAATAACTTATTGTTTGTACCCACATGTTATATTTCTTAAAGCACATTAGCAGTTTTAACTTTTTTTAATATTTTTTATGCATCTTTTAATGCTAAAAAATAACTAAATTACGTTGCTTATGACTCGGTTTAATTTCTTTTTAGTACTGAGCACGTTTATTTTACATGTTTTCTTATGGTGGTGTCGTTTGAATGGCTAAAATATGGTTATAATGGGTTTTGATATTGTTGTTTGGTTGTAAAGTATATGCTATCAAATGAATGGTAACTGAAACTGATTAAACTATAATAATTGTTTGATTTTTAACAATTCTAAACCAACCCGACCCAACTCAACCGAACCAAACTAAAACTGAGAAGCTCCAAACCGTTACTATTTGAAACTAATTTGGTATCGATAGAAACCGTAGGTTAGAAACCTGTTTAAAATCTTCTACATTAAAACCAGTTGGAAACTAACTACACTACTCAAAACTAGTAACAAAACTAGCAAAATAATAAGTCAAAATTTGGTCTCTGGTTACGGTCTGAACTAGTTTAAACTGAAACTAGTTTTAACTATTCGTTAACTAAACCAAACCGGTTTAGGGTTCAGGACCATTTTGTGCGCCTCTAGTAGCACCCAAAACTAGCTTAGTTCCAAACCATTACTATTTGAAACTAATTTGGCATCGACATAGTTTTAACTTATTAAACTATTATAATTGCTTGATATTTTTTAAAGTCATTGTTACCCTAACATTAAAGTAAAATCCCAACTCAAATACATTTATTTTCACAATAACAGGTGGGCCTGGAGGTTAAAAATAAAACAGGTTAACCGCCATGGCCCACTTTCCTAACCAAAATCATTATGAGCCAACTACAAGTCAAATTGTCAATATATCCGGGTTGGAAACTGAAGGACAAGCCGACCTACCCAGCTCGGTTGTCAAAACGGATTCCACTTAAACCTTGTTCAAGCTCGGCCCAACTTGTAGGTTTGAGATTGGTTATTAATCCTGTTCGGTGAAGTCGGTTTCAACCTAGTAAAACCCAACGAACTAGTTCCAATGGGATTCATCCAGTTTATTCCTTAAAATTTTAGCATAATTTAGAAAACGACAATCTTGTAAGGTTTTATGAAACTCGATTCAAGTTATTATAGTTTTATATCTTTAAAATTTATATATAAGCTATCTAGTTTAAGTTTAAGAAGAGAAATGTGTTATTCTGCACGACTCCACCTTGAAAGTTGTATTTTCTATTGGCCTCTTGATATTTATTCTTACAAAATATCATATACTTTTAATCATTTAAAGAAAAGTTAGTTTTCATATAACTATGAGATATCGTCTTAATTGCTTAATATATACATATAAATACCAAAGGTCTTCTACCTCATTGATACCCTGTGGCCTTATCAAGTGACGAGAGTTCAAGCCTCGTCATAAGCATCATAAGCATATATTGAAGCAAATTTGTTTATGTAATATCTGAAATTTTCAATGGTTTTTTTCAAAATAATTGAAAGGCTCTAAAAAAAAGATTAAAACTTTCTAGGGCTCTAGTGTAAACATGTTCAGGAGTATTAGTAACATGGTAGTGAATATTTGATTAGTTCGAGTTCAAAAAGAGTTGCGTCACTCGATACCGCATAGGAATACAACCGCACCCATGCGGTAGTGATGCGAGGTCATGAGTGGCGAGTATGATGGTGTCATTGGTGTTGTTTCCAAACGCCTAGTTTATATAAAATTAAATTGAATCTGTAAGTACCAATTATTTTTAATCATTATTCAAACCAAAAACTTTCTTTTATTCCATGGATTCAATATCAAGTTTAGAAAAAAAATTTTTAACGAGCTCAGATGAATCTCTAACTATTGTGTCTGGACCGACCGGCCACGCTTTTTTCTGTAGTGTCCCAGAGTTGTTCAATTCTAGGTTGTGGATGCAAAAATAATCATTCTTATAGATTATTGATTACATAAAATAGATTATTTCTGTTTTTTATAGATACGTATGAATGATATGATGAGAGTTGAGACGATAAGTAAGTAACCACCGGGTTGCTATGGTGAGATCCAACACCATGTTTAGGCCCAACTATTTTTAGTATATCCACATTTTCCAAAAGGCCCATATCCACCCAATTTCTTATCTCCCGACCCACCCTATAATAGAGCTGGACATACGGTTTTTTATTTAAACCGGCTCAGGTCATGAACCGGCCTGGTTTGGTTAGCAATAGTCAAAAACCGGTTTGATGAGAAACCGGTTCAGTAATAACCAGAGAGGGCCTCTACATTAACATCCGTTGCTACACCATTCATCCTTGGATTAGAATCGTGCATCCATCTTCCCTATGCGACAAATCCTCAGCCTCCATTCGGTTCGACAATTAGAGAAATATTAAGGTTCCCCAACCTATTATCTCACTTAGGTGGCAAGATGGCAAGATTTGGACACGTGAAACTAGTCGATTGGTGGGGTAATTCGTCAATTTTTTTAATGGTTATGTTACGGTTTCCCGATCTATCATCCCTCCATATAATTTTCTCCATTCCGTTCCCTCTTTGACTAATTCGTTTCCGTTATGGGATCATATATATAGTGTCGGATTTATTACATATATTGATGTTAGAAATGATGTGTGTTTTAATATATAAACTTTAACAATAGATTTTACACAACTAAGCTTTAAATTGTAAAATGATTTTCACCTTATGATTAATTACACACACAATAGTCAATTGTACCCATCGGATAGTAGTATAGCTTTGGTAAGAACCAAGTATCGACCCGTGGACGTAAAAGCTCCTGATACTAAGTCTTTATCATTATCTAGCCGATAAAAGATGGTTTGTGAATATTATGATTAACTAATTTAGCTAACAATTAAACTAATTGAAGAAAGTAGATAAAGATGAAGATAATCAATCAGAGGAAGATATCATTAAGACTTTGAATCCACTTAGGAAACAATAACAACATGCATGAACCTATGGTGAGATCATTTTCTACACATAAAACTTGGATATAAACTAGACTCCTGTCAAAGTTATCTAATTATATAATTCTTTGGAAAGCTGGAACGATAAACACATAATAGCCACCTAAAGTTATACCACGAAAAACCAATGATATAATTAAGCCAACGTTAAAGATGGTTTGGACTCTCATCAAGAATATCAAACCTACAAATCTTTAAAAAGCTAACACAATGAACATATGGTAAGCATCTCAGTTCGCGTAATGTAACAATAGCTATGTAAATCATTTAACTAATAAATGTCCTAACACGAATACATGAACCATAAATTTGCATATTATCTATAATTATACATAAAAAAAAGTTAGGAGATATTCATAACAAACACAATGGTATTCACAAACACATGTATAAGGATGCACACTTGTTCAACTTCATTAGGTATTCAGTTATCATTTACCATTTCTAGTCAGATGTCATAAACTACATACTAGGTTATGCAATTCATGAATAAATATTCCAACACACTTGGTTTTCTAACATAATATGGTTGTAACACTCACAAGATTCAACATTTCATCAAATTAAACAAGCACATACCACCATTAAAGGGCATTCATAGCTTTGTAATGAGCATTGATATAAACATCACCAAGGGTTTCATACAACATGTCAAAGTATGCTAAACTTCATCTAATCTAAGTGATTAAGAGTATTTAGTCTATGAGGCTTACAAAAACCGCAACAAAACTCATAGAAATGAAAGAAAACATGGTGGATCTAGAGGTTTTCAAACCAAAATGAGTAAAGGTGGGTTGTGTGATGATGAATCTCCCTTGAAAGTGCTCGATCTTCAATCTTGTTCTTCAATCTTCAAAGATCTGCTCAAAATCACCTAAGAGACTTGAGAAAACTAAGGTTTTGTATGAAAAAGTGGATCCTTTCTAAATGGGGGGTAATTAGGTATAAAGCCCGTAACTGGGCCGAACACAGTTGTGTCTTCAGAACATAATTATGTTGGTTGTCAAATATCATAAAGACCCATTAGACTAACACAGTTGTGTTCAAATTGAACACAATTATGATAGTAAGTTTTTTCTCATAAGCTTTTTCAAATCTGAGCTCTTTTCACAAAAAATCACCAAGTTTTCACTGGACACTACAATATTCAATTAGAACATAATAAGAGACTAATAAATAAGTTTTAACCTGAAATCACACAAAATATGAGGGAATATGTATTATTAACATGTATAATTATAAACATATCAAGAAAACAAAGAACTATTAACAATTACTTGAATCCAAAAAATAATTAATATTGTCAAACATGCAACTAAGAGTGTACATGATAATTAACACGATTTCAAAGTTTAGAAACACTAACAAAGCAATAAAAATAAACCAACATTTTTTTTTCAAAGAACACTGTATTATTTGGGTTGTTTAATTGATTTTCAGATTTATCAGGGTTTTAGACGTAGAAAATTCACCTGAATACATAACCAAATAAATATCATGTCATCGGGATTTGTGTTTCTGGTTTTGTTTAATCAAGAATCTTGTAAACCTTGTAATTGTTGACATGACTCAATTGAAAAAATTAAAAGGTCACAGTCATATATTTAGAATATCATAACACTTTATACCCAATGTAATAAAATAGATCTTAGGATACCTTGTTTTGTATAAAATTAATAGTAAATCGTAAACATAATTAGACACATTACAACTATAGACGTAACTAATGTATGTTATATAAGCACATTGGTGTGTTTACTTTAACGTTTATAATTTTATAGATTCTTATCATCCTACTTCTAATAAATAAAAATAACTTTACTGATGTTGCAGCCTCCTAATCCTTTTGACCCATCAATGTCCCGCCTAAATATCCACCATGTTTATTTTCACACAGATCTTAACTCCCTCTCCACTTTCATATTCTAATCCAGATGTAGACATATTACGTTGTCCGCCTCCAAAAAAACTCATCATCAAACATCATCACCTTCATCGTATTTCCCTTCATCGATCTGCCTCACCCGTTCTCTCTCTCGTGTTTTTCTCAACCGGTGACTCCTTGCTGTGGTTTGTTTATATATTCTTCTTAGCTTGCTTTCTACATTTCAAGAATACCATTTGTTTGTTTCATCCTCTTTTATCTGGTTTTTGTCTTCAAAAATCAAAAGATTCACATATTAGCTTGCTTTCAGCCTTCCTTTTGCAGTTACAAATGTGGTCGTCTACCTCGGCGTCTTTTTCATCGTCACTTCGTGTTTTATTTTGATTGCTAAAGTGGGTTTCATGTTGGTTTTTTTATTTATTATTTTAATTGCTATATTTATACATGTAAATAAACTAAAACTCAAGACCTTTATGGAGAGAAAGTTATGAAAAAAATGTTAAAATAATAGTTAATAATAAAATTAAATAAAATTTACTTTTACCCCATAAAATCATAGTTTAGAAACCAAATAGTATCCTGCAATTTGGGTCGACCAATCTTGTAACATTAATAATATATATTAATTTCTAACATCCTATGATATTACATTTAATAAATGATTTATCAGAGTATTTGTTCATGTATAAAATATTTTTTTTATGAATGAATGTTAGTAATGTGCTATATGATAGCAAAACCTATATTGTTAATGATAATCTGGTTTTGAATATCACTTTAGAAGGTTGCACGATATATTTTTGCATTTGGTCGATACTTACATGTATAGGGTTTTAAGGATCTTGATTTATGGTTTTGTTTTGTGTATTCATTGTGTTTTGTAAAAATTTACATTGTGTTTGAATTTGATTATTACTTTATAGAGTTTTAATTTAAGTTCTAGATTTCTAGTCATTTAAGTTTGTTTCTTATTTAAATTCACACCAATAAAGGAGTAAATATAAATATTCAAATTCAAATTGAAGATAGATGTTCCTTTCCTGAATGTCCAAAATTTATAACTGTCAATTTATTAAGTTTGTTTTTAAGTATGCAGTAAGAATCCTTTTTAAATGGGTAAGCAAATGATTTTTGAAAATCTTCATTAACAAAATTAAAAATGTAAATTTTTAGTAAGTAACCAGTTTCAAGGATCTAAATGATTTTTATTCTATAAAGTTTATTAAGGTATTTTTTTTCTAAAACCCGCTTTCTGTATGTCCAAATTTTACATAATTAAACTTATGTTTTGTTTTTTTATTTTTCCAATACAGGATACAAAGTTTCAAGGCATTGTTTTAAAATGTACATTTCGAAAACATTCAAAAATTTAGATGAGAAAGATTTCTTTGTTCGTAAACCTATGTAAGCTGAAAATTGTTCAAATACAAATATGTCAATAGTAAGCAAAAGGTTTGTTTCGATAATAACACAATGTTGACAAAATACTTAACTTCGTCGGATCTGTATATGATTTTAATTTTATCAACTTTCTCACCATTTTAGATAATTAAGTTTTTGAATGTGAAACAATTTGTATATTTTATTATATTATACTCATTCTTTATTACGTAATATGGTTTATAGATATTATCCGTTATGTTATTAGTGATTTATAATTACTATATGTACATTTTTTAACTGTTAAATCTGTGTATTACACGGGTAAATAACCTAGTTTTTTATATATAAACTTTAGTTGATTTATTAAGTAATATATGTTAATCAAATATTAATTTAAATCTCTCGCTCAATGGACGGCCGTCCCCCTGTAAATAAACTTTTTTTTTTCATTTCAAACGGTGACCATCATATTACATACACATCAATTCGATCACCGATGCCCAAAAAAGGCTACACATGCCTTGAATGTGGTCTTATCGCAAAGCACTATTTAAAGATTATTCACCATACATGTACGAGTGAACTGTTATCAGTAATGGACAAACGACAAGTAATGGACAAACGACGTCGATACTAGAGCATGTGTGACCAAAAAGACAAAAAGAACATAAAATTATTAGTAAGATTATCTTTCGTTGCACCTATTGCAACCGATTCTTCTAGTGCCCCGGTGAAATCAAGTTCTTTATCGTTGCTCTGACACCAGCAATTGGATCTCCTACTGCTCTGTGAAAACGAGTTCTTCTATTTTCGTTCACGCGCTGACACTAGCATTGGCAACCTGCAATAAAAAATTTAAGGAGAAAGAAGGATCCAGTTTCGATGTCGCCACGACCACCACATGTTTTCGTTTTGGCTCCGTGATGTGGATCTGCTCGATCTCCTTCTTCCATCTGTTTCAATGTATAGTAACAAATCGAATAATAAATCCTTCGCTACAGGTATTCATTCATGTATCTAAACTTGTTTTTTCATGCTTTACGTATGTTTCTACTAATCATTCCATTTCATCAATATGTTGTGTGATTCGATCTGTCTTGTTTGCTAGTCAATGTTTATTTCTTGTTGTTATCACAAATAAATGCATGTTGAAACCATATATGCTATTGATTGAAGTTGATTTAGTTTTGTTAGATGATTGAACGTTTACAACGATCGATAGATGATTTCCTTTCATTGCTAGTTAATTTGATATATATTAAATGGTAAATTTCTTTTGTGAGACAACATTATTATAACTATATTATCATTATTTAAGCCAATGCTTCTACTCTCTTAACCTTCCTATTTACCAGTAGCATCGTTTAAGCCACACATCTCTTCACTCTTTTCGCTTTCTACATTTTCTTCCAATTTATTTTCCATGCATTATGTTTGAGACGCATGCATTATGTGTATGTTATGTGCTTGTGTATTTATGTATATGGGTTGTTATAAAGTTTGTTAAGATCACATGTATCAAGCTATATCATATTTTTCAACATTTTGTTTGGATTTTAATCTACCTCTTCTAGTTTGCTACTTTGTTTTTTAGCTTTACCTAATGTCTCCTGATGAAAGAAAACAACAAATTTAGTATAGTAGACCGTAGAAATCACAAAGTGATCTTCCTAACTCTATTGTGATATTTAACTTGCTCTAAGTTCAATGTTTATGACTTAAACTTAATAATGACTTAGGTTATTATGCGAAAACATTGAAGTTTCGTAACACAAATGAATTTTTATTGCTTATAAGAGATTACATGGGTGCTTTGTACAAGTGCTTTACAAAATTTATGAATGTTTTTGAGTGATTACAAACGAGTCCTCACATCACCTATTTATAGTAGTTGGAGCTTCTCTAGATTATTCCTACTCTAGACCTCTCTATACAACATGTATGTTTCTAAAGATTTCTATTACTATATCATGTGTCTTCTATGGTTTTTTTGACAACCCTCTTTTTGTATATTCTTGAGGGATATCTTGGTCTTGGCGATTAAGGTTGACCTAGATGTTTCTTTATTCCCCCCTCATAGA
The DNA here is from genome assembly GCA_024085815.1 of Flaveria linearis. Classification (NCBI taxonomy): domain Eukaryota; kingdom Viridiplantae; phylum Streptophyta; class Magnoliopsida; order Asterales; family Asteraceae; genus Flaveria; species Flaveria linearis. The sequence continues at coordinate 98,848,026 of CM044003.1, forward strand.
GCAAAACGTGATGGATTGTTCCGAAGCCTTCCGCCCAGCCTTAAAAGCCAAACGTTTCCAAAAGCTTCCACAATCCAAGATATGTGACTTGTTTTTAGACAGCTTGTGACATAGAGGTGTGCATTAGATTACATTACACATTTTTCAACATCTTTTAGTTATTCTTTATAGCTAGCTTTGAATTAACAAAAACGTGTAGGAATTAACAGCGCAGCGTTTTGTGCCGGTTCAATTTTACAGTTTAATAAGCACGTTGAAAAAATATATTCGAAATTAATGAAAAGATTACATTATTGTGAAAATAAGCGTCAAGAAACACGAAAACTTATTACAATCATGGTCTATTTTACAAGCATATTGGAGTATTTGATATAAAAGTAAAAGAAAATATGTGGGTAATTTAATCGAATAGGGATGGAGTGTAAGTGTAGTGATAAATAAGAAAGAGTTAAGAGGGGGGTTCTTATTCCAATTAAAGGTTATGAATTTGAGTCTTGATAATGACAATTTATCTTATATTATCTAGGTGTTACCCATTTTAATATAGATAATCTAGGTAATACCGTTGAAAACAAATAAAAGGTTTAAAACTTAAAAAAAATCAAAGAAATAAAAGATATCACATGAAAAATAAAATAAAATTTTTAAAAATTGTTGTAATACCCAGAGTTTTTCCTTTAATTTAATTTAGAGAAAAAAAATTCAATAATGATCCTTAGCCCAACTGGTTAAGGTGAGGTATCCATAATATGTAAATAAATGAAGGTCATGGATTCAAGTCTCACTTTGAGTAAAATACTCAGAGTTGAGCCAGAGAATTTCTCAGTAATGGGTTTCCTCCTGAGAGGGTTGGGGGTGCGATCCCTACTGGGAAACGGATAGGTGGACTCGATTAAGATAACACATATCCTTCAAAGCAGGGTCGTACATTTGTCGTTTAAAATAAAGTTTATTTAATTCAATTACCTAGGCATCTAGCCGTAAATATACACTTTCTATGAAAGTTCAACTCTTTGATTATTTCTATAAATTTTATTTTTACACATTCACCCATTGAAGCATCTATGGTGTTGGATCGAGTATAGGCCGCTCATATGGGGCTTCTTTAAACAAAATGTATTAATATTTGGGAAAAGTTCAAATACAAAGGGAACATTATGTAAAAAGTGTAATAAGCAATCGGTGAGTGACATGTGACATATTTTTAAAATGGAAGGAGGGGTATTTTAGGAAATCTAATTTATTAAGATGAAGGTGTGGGATATTTTGATTTTTTCTGTACGATTGAGGTTTTCAAACGATCAAACGATCGAATTCATCTTACATCAATTTCAATCGTGAAGATTTAAACGTATAAAGTTTTAGCTTACATCAATTTCAATCGTTGAAGATTCAAACGATCGAATTCATCTGTTGAAGATTGCTTTACATCAATTACTTCGCCAATGTCGACGATTGATCATCAGTTTGGTACGTATGAAGACGATTATATACTGTAATTGAAATAGTATGTTAATTTTCGCACAGTAATTTTGTCGTTTGGATCATCATTGTGTCTATACTGTCTGATTTCTGTTAATTTTGTTATTGATTGACATCATCATTGTATCATAGGTATCATCATTGTGTCATAGGTATCATCATTGTGTCTTTTTGTTCGTCATTGTGTCTTTTGTATTGTCATTATGTCTGAATAAAACAGTTATTGTGTCTATACTGTTAGATTACTCTGGACATCATCAATATGTTATTGAACATATTTTATAAATATCAGGTGAGTCTCTATATGTTGTGTCTTTTATGCTGTTGTGTTTGTTATATGAATTTTGTTATTGATTGACATCATCATTGTATCTTAGATATCATCATTGTGTCTTTTTGTTCGTCATTGTGTCTTTTGTATTGTCATTGTCTCTGAATAAAATAAATATTGTTTATCAATTGGTTACGAACAAAGACGAGTTGTGTTTTTATCTTGATTATTTGAATAGTTACAAGTTTAAGGCTGATGAAATTCAAATGGTCGCCCCACCTCCAAGCAGGAGAGATAGGTTTGCAGAGTTAACTGGAGGGAGCGAACGAAATGAAGCAAATTCCGTGTACTTGTTAAGCAAAAGATAAAAGGTAGGCTGAAAAGAATGAAGTCAGCTCATGAGTTAGCTATTGAACAAGCAGGAAAAAAGTTGAGAAATTGTGGGTTTTGCAAACAACCTGGTCACATTATACGCAATTGCAGTTTATATCTTCAAAGCATTAAGGATAACAAGTTTCAAGCACCTCAACAGTTGATTCTATGCCTATTTAAGAATAGGATTCATTATGTCATAAGATTAATTGTGTCATTATATTCATTGTGTCATTATATTCATTGTGTCATAAGACTCATTGTGTCATATTTGAAGAGTTTTGTTTACGTTTGATTTTGACGATAAAGACAAGTTACCAAAATACTATTGTGTAAGCAACATATAGCAACAAATATTAACATGCCAACACATAGCAAAATATAACAACATGCCAACATACCCAAATTACTATTGTTTCAAATTAACATTGTGTCAAACTAGCATTGTGTCAAACTACCATTGTGTCAAACTACTATTGTTTCAAACAATCATTATGTCAAACAACCATTGTCAAACAACCATTGTGTCAAACAACCATTGTGTCAAACAACCATTGTGTCAAATTACTTTTTTGCCCCTCCACCTGTTAGCAGTTTTCTACTTATTTACATGTTTGCCACCGCGTTTTTTTAACCATTGATCTATTTTAATGAGTTGATCCAATGGCCAGAATTACTTCTCACCTTTTTAGAATATACAGCCTTTGTAGCATATCATCTCCCTTAATATTTAAAGATTAACAAAATTTAAAATGCCATTAAAAAAACAAAAGAAAATCGAGGATTCAAAAAGTAACATCGCTTAAAAATATTTTCTATTTTTCAAATTCATTGTAACTCATATGTAAGGGACTTTATCATCAATGTCATTATATGCTAGTTTTATTATAGTTTTTAATAATAATATTATATATATATATATAAGAACTATAATTGTATAAAATACAACTTTTTAACACCAAAGTACAAAATCTAACACGCAATAAAACATATTCAACCGACAATAGTAAATTTAAATCAAGCTTTATTAATTATTACTAAAACTTAAAGGTTATATAATTGGTAGGGGTAATATAATCGCATGTACTCCCGCCGATAGACATTAGACACTAAGGATATGAGTTTTTAGTAAATCATACCGAAAAGTAAAAGCATGTGTGGATTTTTCTTTTTATGTTGTAACGGGAAATATGAACGCTTTTATGGTTGGCAAACAGAAATTCTGCGTACACTGTTGATTTTTTAGGGTTACCAATTCAAACGGTCACAGTTAGGGCTAACCGTGACCGTTCAGTCGGGTGTAAGACCTAACTGTCACGGTGAGGCCTAACCGTGACCATTAGGGTCCAGACACCCCTTGGGATCAGTTGCAATTATTGGGTGTGTAATTAATGTGGGAATTGATTTTGCGCAGGTTGACGGTTAGGGTTTTGGAGGTCTATATGTCACGGTTTGGCCAAACCGTGACATATTTGGAGGTCTATATGTCATGGTTTGGCCAAACCGTGACATATTGTATATATTTTCTATATTTTTTTAATCACACTAGTTTGTTTTTATTTTTATTTTATCACACGTTAACCTAATCGTAACATACGAGTTTGTGTTTTGTGTTTATTATTAATTTATCATATTACAAGTAATTTTTTTATTAAACATGTGACGGTTGTTATAAGTAGTTTGTTATTTTATCACACGGTTAATCTAATTGTAAAAATCGGTTGTTATTATACAGTTACATCACAAGTTGGTTCATACATATATAATTAACATTATCAACATTACAAATATAAAACAAACAAACAAAGAAATACAACCAAACAAACACAATCAAATATACAAGCCATCATAATTGAAACTGCATATATATACAACGAGTTTGTACATATAAAAAGAAATAAAATACAAACAAATATCTATCTAATCTGTCATGTCTACATCACTGTCCTGACCTGACCCGCCCGCGCCAGAGGGGACAGCACCGTCATGGCCTAACCGCCTAGGTGGCCGTGACAACAACGGCGTACCCGAGGCGGCATAGTCTGCGACCATATGCTGGATGACCCAGTCTATCATATCCTCCAGCCTCGTGACCCTGGCTCGCGTGTCCTGAAACATATCTATAACGTGAGCAGACAATCGCACGGCATGGTACACGCGCTGTGGATGCTAGGGCGGGTACTGGTCGTGCGGCGGAGGAATGGGCTGATCCTCCCCGCCACCAACCGCTCGTGGGCAACCTGAACGTGGACCTCAACCCCCGCCAACTCGGGTGGGTCCACCAACGGCTCGGGCACCAATACCACTAGCTTATGGTATCTACTAAGCAGGTGCCACGTGTCGTCGAGGAACCTCCGGACAATCCTCATCCTAGCGGCGGTGGCCCGATTTGCCACGCGCACAGGAATCGGAGGTAGTGGGAGCTGGGACATGGCATGCGCGTACCCCAGGCCCCGAGCGATCCGGGAGATGATGTTCCCGCCCACCACCATGGGCCGTCATCGCCTATGATATCAAAAAATCGCTCGCGCTCCCTAACGAGCTCTAAGAACTCCTCTGACAAGACAGTCCCCGGTGCTGGCGGTCGTCCTCTCAGGGTCCTGAACCGCTCGTATGGTGTACTCCCCTCGTCGAACTGCAGATGCGGGCAGTCATCAATTCCGAGAATAAACGCGGCGTCGGCATCCATTTCTGAAAAAAAATCCGTGTTTATCATTATTTATAATGTTTATAAAATTAATGGTTGACGGTTAATATTGTTACTATTATCATTAATTTATTATTATTACTATTATTATTATAACTATTATTATTATTATTATTATTATTATTATTACTATTATTATTATTATTATGATTATTATTATTATTATTATTATTATTATTGCTATAAATTATTAGAGTGTGAAATTTTTACCATGTTTACCATCTTCATTGAACTTTTCTTCCATCTTCGTGCAATGGTAATCGTACAGTGCCTCTGTGGGAGACGGACACAAGGTCTTCCACCAATATGGAAAATCCTTTCACATGTCGGTTTTGAAAAGGATATTCTATCGTCTTTTGATATTCTCCCTAACGTGCCACCTGCATAAGTTTTTAGTAGTACTCGGGAACACTGTCTCACACGCGCTTATCAGGGCCAGGTCCCTATCTGTGATAATAATGCGGGGCTCCACACACCAATCGAGCATATCTCTGAACCGCTCCAAGACCCATGTGAAGTTGTCCTGCCGTTCCCTCGATATAAATGCGTGCGCAATACAAAACGACGTCGACTTCGACGTCGACGTAATGCCAATAACCTGAACAAAGGGAATGTTGTACATGTTGGTCTTGTACGTCGTGTCTATCAGCATCACGTGCGGGAATGTGCGCCACATTTTATACGAAGTAGGATGACAGAAGAAACATCTTCCACGGTCTTAGTAACTGCATTCGTTCGTGTTTCATACACGAACTCTTTAGATTGTAGCAGGTTTTCAAGTTCCTGTATTAGTGTCATGCCTCTTCTCCCCTCAGCCCTAAACTTTGACGTCAGATTGTATATGTCCTAAACAACACAGACGCTGTGGGGAAAGTGTTCCCTTACGGCTGAATGGATGTGTCGTGGCCGCACGTGCTGCCTGTGTAACTTTTCGACAAGATCTATTTCTTCGGCGGTCATCTTCCTAAGATGTGTGTGGCCTTCCTCGTACACAACAGGATCATGGTTGTGCGTCTCGTTTCTCACCTCTAACATCCAACTGTCACTCTTTCCTACATACTTCCTTACGAATTTAAAGGGACATCCTTTCTTTATGCTCCCAGTACGCTTACTTGTGCTAGTGAATTTAGGTTCACCACTACGATTGCATAATAGTTTCACATCCTTTTTTCGTGACCGACCCACCACAATGAAGCACCCATGCTCGCGTTCTCTCATTTTAGCCCACTTCTCCAAGTCCTCACGAGAATCAAAACACTAAAAAATTATAAAGCTAGACATAAAAAACAATATATAAAATAAATAAAAAAATAAAATAAACAAAAGAATAAAAACTCTTCGTACTTTATTGGTTTTATAAGAAACCGTAGCCTTTCTTATCCGATCCTCATCCCCATCGTGCTCCGCGGTGTCCCCATGGTTTTCTTTGAGGTGAACCGAACCGTCACTCTCATCTGTATCATTCCCATTAAAAGTATCCGACACATGTGTAATTTCTAGTTCTAACTGGTACGGGGGATGTCCGTAATCCAGCTTTGTTTGTGAGTGGTACGTGTTCGGGGCATGCCCATAAGAATTGTAAGAGAGATGTCTGTACCCTTCACCGTAACCCATCGGTACAAATAAAGAGTTGTACGCCTCTTCAGTAAATGTGTTCGACGGGTTTGTTTCCTCCTCCCCCACGGAGGGTGACTCCCGTATACGTAATATTCCTAAAAAAGATAATGGTTAGATATTTCAAATAAGAAGTTATAATAAAACAGATACTACTTTAACCTGGTTCGAATCTTCGATATGTGGCTTATCATTCAAATCTGGAAGCTTCGGCTTTTGATAATGATCTCCCGAACCCGACATTGTTTTCGAATTAACGTGTTTTTTTGGAACGACGAAGGCTATTTATGTTAAAAAACAGAATGATATTTTTGTTGAAAAAAATGAACTTCAAAAAATATGGACGACGTATGATTGTTGAATGAAATATGGTTGTTGAATGAAATTGGAATGTATTTATTGTGAAAGTCTGGGCGACAAACCGTCACAGTTTGGCCAAACCGTGACGGTTCGAAGTATCCGGGGCCTTTTGTCAACATCAACAGAGTACCCCGTACCGTAAAGCTGTACCTCGTACCCTCAAGGTCACGGTTAGGGCAAACCGTCACAGTTTGGTGACTGGTTTTCACTTTATCAGTGTCCTTTTGTCGTTTGTTGTCACGTGGTGTCGGATGACTGACGTAGAAACCGTGACCGCAAGCCCTTGCAGTCACGGTTAGGTTTCATAACGTGACCTTTTGCTCTAAAAGTGACCTTTAAGTCTAGCCTATCCCCAAAAATTCCTACGGTGTCCCCACTAGAACTCTTGACAAAACATACTTTCATCGTTTGAATTTTCATCTTACTCACCATTGTCAGCATCAAATCAATGTGATCGTTTTGATTGTTGAGATTTTCATGTTTCTTATTTAGTATTTATAGGCATTTACCTATCCATCTTAGGCTATTGGATAATAGGTGGACATGGGTAATGGGGTTGATGTTTTTATATATATTAGTCAATTAGCTTAAAGTATGTTTATTCTTTATATATATTGTACCATTCGTCATAATAACTAGTTGTAAATTACTCGTGACCCGGTTGCAAAATGTTATCATGTATAATATTAATAAATTTTTTTTTCATGTTTGTTGGTTATCAAGCCTTTTTTTTACTAAACCGGACCGGTTTGTTTGTAATGCGATCAAAACCGGTTTTTTTCAAACCGGTTCGGTTTATAAACCGGGTTTTCTAACTAAATACTCAAATCAAACATTTTTTTTAATTAGTTTTTTTCCGGATTGATTGGGTGTTTTTTATTTGAACTGGTTTTAAAACTTATTTTGGGCGTCAGGCTACTAAACTGGTATACAAACCGACAATTTGAATCGGGCTGAAACCGATACGGCTAAAATCGTTTTTTTACCAAACCGGACCGTTTTTTTTTGCCGGTTTTGAAACCCGATCTGGTTTTTTGGCCCATCTCTAGAATTGAAGATAGGTTTTGTGCCTTGAAAGTTGAGCCCACGTGATTGGGCCCAAGCTCCAAGTATTATTCTTGAGCCCACATGAGTAACCCAGTTACTGCCACTAATATTCGAGTATTAATTTTGTATTCTTGCATTCTTTGAATTGTATTTTAATTTGATTTTAACAAAAGTGTCGTGATCTTGGATCACTAATAATCATGTTTTAATACCTGTTGCTCAATCCAATTTTCTAACCGGTGAATGATTACAAATGCATCATCAAGCATAACAGTTTGAGGTAACAAATATTTTTTTACATGAAATTTTCATGTAGTTTACTATTCTAACAATTTTAGCTAGTGTTATAGAAATCGTTATACGTTAGTCGGACGGTGAGATACCGACTAATGATTAATCGGATTGAGATTTTACATATAAATTCCAGTTTTATAGATAAATACACATTTTTATATTTTTTATAAAAATGTTTAATTTATATATATATGTGTGTGTGTGTATGTACACATTTGACTAGAATTTCCCAAATTTGGCCTGAACTTTTCCAGGGCACCGGAATCTCGCCGAAGTCACTGATTTTTTGTGATTTTTGGCCAACTAGGGCCGCATAGGTCCGATTTTGAACAACTTTGACCAATCATCAACTAATTGGCCGATTAGTTTAAATTACAAGGTGTAGGGGCGATTAGGGATTAATCTTAATCCCAATTTTTACAACACTAGTTTTAACTTTGTGATTTGATGTCATGATCGTTTTTTATTATTTCAGTTATTTGCAATGCCATTGATTCATGATAATAGAATGTATTTCTTTCATAAATTCAGCTTACTATTACATATTTGTTAATCATTTTTTAACAAGTTCAAAAGGATCTGATTTTTTGAATGAATCATAAGAAGTGGCTGTTTAGAGTTATCTAGTTATGAATAGATAAATTTGGTTTGTGTCTTATCTCAAACCGATCACATAAAAAGTTTAGTTAAAGAGGAAAACGAAACCGATTGAAAATTACAAAGTGTACTTTTAATGCATACAACCACCTAAATCATTTATACCAAAATTCATACTGATATTGTAATTGTGTAGTTTTTTGAAAACATATGTAAGACAACGATTATTTTAAAAACAAATAAATGGCCAAAAGGTATTTTTGGTTAAAGTTGACAGGTAGTAAAGATTGCCATTTTGACATGTTACCCAACCCCTACCCGGTCCACTCAACACCTAATTAGTTGCTGCACACCTAATTAGTTGCTGCAGGAAGTAGAGGTGTTCACTGTTCATGCATCCGAAGTACAAACCAAAAATACTTGCACAGAATTTTCATTAAACAAACATCACATTATGAATAAAGCTTGACTAAAAGGATTGTTTTCTCAATATAATTGCAAAAAATGAATTCAAGATTTGAGAGCTTGATAGCTTACACCGAGTTTGTAGTGTAGATCAAGAAAGATTCAGTGTTGGTGTAACCGGTTGCTAACAACTTCCCTGCATTGGTTGGTTGAGAGAATGCTAATTGACTGTGTTCAAGGATCAGATCTGAGCAGAAACTTTTCCTACATTCATGTTAAAGGTTCAGAACTTTGAACACACACAAGCTGCAAGATAACTCAAGGGTGGTGAATTGGACTCATTTAATTAACGAAAGGATCAATTCAGGTTATGTTTTATGAGTAAAATGTTAAATGGTATGATAAAAATATAGGTCAAAAGAAAACAGCTTAAACTGCCAAAAAATGCATAAAATCTCTTAGGAAAGTAGTTAAGTTTTTGAACCAGAAGTGTTTGCTCAATGCTCGCAACCCGTTTTAACCTGCACAAAGAAACTATCTGACTCATTACCCAACCCACCAACCTGCCCATTTTAATACCTCTAAAAGATACTTTTAGAGATCAAAGCTACCTTGCAGCCTCAAGTAAATGAGTAGCAATACGCTTTCTTCTGTTGGACGGTGTGACCCAAATTGCACGGATGCCACATACGGCTGGAACTGCATCTTTTTCACAAATGATGGCTCCAAGAAGAGCATCTTCTGATTGTCTTTCATTTTTAGTTGACAGGTTCTTTCTACTAATTTCTCTCTGGAAACTAATGCTACCGAATTGGAGGGTGGTTGAGTCAACTTTCCTTCCTTCCTTGTGGTGCTTACCTCACACTTTTCATGCGAGTTTGAGATTAACCGATATGCCTTTTTAATTGGCTCTGTAACTAGACAGCCAGCAACCCGAGGGGAGGAAATAAATAGATAAACCTACAAATATGAAACCGAAAAAGGTCAAGTTTCCATATGAAGGAAGGAAGGAAAGTTGACCATATGGTATGTTTGGTTCTAAAATGAATTTAATTAGGAAACAGAATATTTAGCGTTAAGAACAGAGGCTTATTTCCGATGACAGAACAAGTACTGGGGTTAAAAGAAGCTAGAAAAGGGCGTCAAAATAACCCAAAAAAGCTAAGAAACAGCCGCAATATACCATATGAACTTATTCCTATGCCCACATGAAAAATTGGAAGATTAGTTGTGAAATGGGACATCTATATGGAAGGAAAAGTCAACAAGTAAATTCAAGAACATTTTGAAGGGAATTGTTGAAATTGGCACCTTACAATGTTTATGAAAAATCCATCCGTCGCCAAGCTCCATCTCCATCATCTTAATAACCTCCTCAACCTGTCAATCACAAGTCCATTTAGAAGAGCCATCAATAGTATTATTCCTAATATTAAGCAAACATTTCATCATATAACAAAAGTATCTTGTACCTTTTTATGAGCAGGAGGATCATCATTCAGTACCAATATAACACGCCCATTTCCTAATGAGTGTGTATCAATAACTCTTTCATTACGCCAGCCCTGAAGTAATGGAATCCATGAGACCATGAATGATAAAGTAAAAGCAGCATTCCAAAAGTAAATCGAAAATTTATTTGTATATATAGTTTTAAAGGGGTGCCCATTCATGACACTAAAGTAATTTGGGTTAGCTAGTCTAACCATCTTCAACCGGTTCAATAAACAAGTCATGTTCGGGATGTACTAAAATCAAACAGGTCAACACTCAACCCGTTCACAACTAGAAGAAAAATAAATTAGATAATTTATAACTTTGTTTCATCAACATGTTTACAGTTTTGTTACCACTTGTTAATAACCCCAACCAGTAATACCAATTTACAGATTAATCACAACCAATTTACAACACGTGCAAGCCGTTTACAAGCCGCCAACACGTTTTGGCCCATCAACTCCTTTGACCACTTTAAATAAACAGATTACACAAGTCATTTACTGATTACAAGGTTCTAAGCGTGTTGGACTAGGGACACAATTCCATTTCACAAAATAAAACTTTTTGGATTACTATCCATTTGAAAGTGAAACCCACAACATATAAAGGTTAAACAACCAAAAGATTGTATCCTACTATTAGTCGATACAATCAATGTATACCTTCAATACAATACCATGAGTGTAGTTCTTGTGAAATTCGTTGTGAAGCTTCGTATCTTCTTCATCTCCAGGCACAAACTTCATTCCACAAGTCTTACAATTCCGAAACATGAAATCAGATTGACCCAAATCCAGATGAAACTGTGCATACTTTCTCTTCTTGTTTACCACAGTTTTAAAATCCCCTGCCACCAACTGTTTCCCAAATTCAAATTGGTTCCGATCATCATCCCCTTCGTACACACTATCATTCCCCTGCATACCACAAACTACTTACAGCAATTCAAAGGTAAATCATCTGATAACCAACAATAAAGAAACATGCTGTCTGTTTTTGGAGCTCGTCGCGTGTATATTATCGGTATTTCTGGTTCTCTGGTGAAGTCTTCTTCTTCATCAGACTGGTTCTCCTGTAGATCTAGGGTTTGCTTTTGCAATGTCGAAGAAGAATTGGGTTTGAAGAATGCATTTATCTTCGATTGCATTGCTTTGGAAGAACAGATTGAGCTTACTGAAATTAGCTAAAATTGGTTGAATTAGGGATTTCGTTTATGCATATTCATCTTTTCGTGGTGGATTCTTTCAATTGTTGAGTTCAAGTTTGATGATTTCGATTCCCGCCAAAAGTTATAAACCCTAATTTTACCCCCAAATGTTGATTGAAATATTTAGGGTAAATTAACATTTGCATCCCTAACATTTGTTTATTCTAACCACTTGTATCCCTACAGTTTTAAAATTGTCATCTAACCCCTAACGTTTCATTTTTATATCCATTTGTATCTAAAACCCTAACATCGTTAGTTATTCCTTTAATTCTTTTATAAAAGACAAAAATACCCTAAGAATTAAAAATAAAAATAAATAATTGTGGGACCACCTACATCTTCTTCTTATTCTTCTTTGACCACTATAACACACACCTACATCCACCACCACCCATCAACACCATAACCCATCGACACCACCACCCACCACCCATCGACGGCACTAGCCAACAACACCATGAACACCACAACCCACTCCACCATCGACCTACACACATCACCACAACCCCACTCCATTAATAACCACAATCTACTCTCTCCAAACATAAACCCCAAAACCAAAAAGATAATAATAAATGATATCTTTTAATCCAATCCATTGCTAAGTTCTTCAATTCCATCACCCCTAAACCTAAAAACTAGTACCTTTTTCTAATTATCAGATCAAACATAAGCTGTAACAAAGCAACACACAGAACAACCAAATGCACAACAAAATTCAACCCATCAACTAAACAATCAACATATCACGTACAAAACCAGAATTATCGATACCCAAAACCCTAAATTCGAGTAAAGTGGATAATCAAGAGAAGTTGAGAAAGTACGTAACAATTATCGATGATGGTATCTGCGATTGAAAACCCTAAAATTAGAAGTTATGGAGTGAGAATTAAAGAGATGAATCCATCATGTATCTTGTTTTATGGTTTTAAGCAGTTGAAAATCAAAATAAATCACTTTGAAAGCACTAGCGCGAAGTTTCATGATGTTTATTGATGTTATCGTCCCCAAATTTCACGAGATGTAGGGTTTTATAGAGGGAGCAAAAGCGTCTGAGACCCTATTATGGTGGCGACGGGGGTGGTTATGGTGATAGGGGTTGTTGTGGCGGAGACCGAGTGGTTGTGGTGGTGGTGGTGATGGGGCTGTTTGTGGTGACAACGGGGTGGTTGTGATGATACGGGTTGTTGTGGGGGCTGGGTGGTTGTGGTGGTGGTGATGCTGCTGATGTGGTGGTGGTGGTGATGCGGCTACTGTGGTGGTGGTGGTGGTGATGTGGCTGTTGTGGTGGTGGTGATGTGGCTGTTTGGGTGGTGGTGATGGGGTTGTTGCGATGGTGATGATTTGAAGAAGTGATTTGAAGAATACGTTAGATGGATGGACCCTGAAGGTTTTTTATATTATTATTTAATTTTAGGGGTAGTTTCGTATTTTTAATAATAATTTAACAAAACATTAACAGTGTTAGTCATTTGAACTCAAATGGAGATAAAAATAAAACGTATAGACTCAAATGAGGATAACATGAAATTTCAGGGGTGGATGGCAATTTTGAAACCGCAGGGAGGCAACTGGTTAAAATGAACAAACGTTAGGGATGCAAATGGTAATTTACTCAAATATTTAAGATAACTTGTTTAATTCCTCGACATGTCCAATCCTTTTCTATAGTTACTCTTACTATTACTACTCCGCTATATATAACTTACAAGATTTAAACTCTAATATTTATTGTAAAGAAAAAACATCTTACCGTTCAATAAAAGAGAGTAGTCGAGTCTATGGGCATGAGCCCCTCAATTACAAACCTTCATAAACAGGGAGGTATTCATGTTTAATATAACATGCACCCACACATGCATAAATACATCCATAAAACCTTAAACCTTCAACTTTTAGCAAAAATACGGAATTATTTAAATATCATAATCTTATAACTTACCAATCACACACATATTATGATTATATTAATACTTAATGCATGCCTTGGTTTATATCATTTGCATAACTTTGTTACTTTGTTTGACTAAGCATAATGTTTTTCTTAGAGTATCTTGTTCACCATATGGTGATTACGCTTAAGGATCTTCGGCAGGGTTAACGTTGTGTTTCCGAGTCTCATCTAAGGAGAGAAAGAAAAGAAATTGAAGAAAAGAAGAAATAGTTGTGTTTCAGAGTTTTTCTTAATGGAAGGAAATAAAAGGATTGTTAGAAATTCATGTTCCCGTTTACTTAAGGATGAAAAAGAAAGAAAAGAAAGAAAATGAAAGGAAATGGAAGGAAAAAGAAGGCTAAAAACAATCATTCCAAAATAAAAGAAAATAAAGAGAAATGAAAAGAAAGAAAGAAGAGAAGATAAGAGAAGATCAAGAAAAGAAAATAAGAGAAAGAAAAAGAAAAGAACATGTTTCCTTTCTTTTTTTTCGTTAAGTAAACTCGAAAACACAACGTAAGAGAAAGATAGAAAGGAAATTGTGACACCATCTATATTTCCACATTTCTGTTTATAGGTTTAATAAATGAAAGGAAAGAAGGAAAAAATAAATTAAAAATAGAAAATTATTATAGACCGAAACCATTGTAAGTTATGAGATTTGTCCTATATAGGTTGTATGGGCAATTGATATGTGATTTATAGGGTAACTGAGTTCTCTCACCCATCAGACTAGTCTTTTTGATTGAGTTCTTCTATTTGATGTGTAACAAAAATCAATGGAGGGAAACGGATAAGAAATAATGTAATCTCATTTCAAATAGTTCGAACAAAATGAAGAGAAAAAGAAGTTAAGATTTATTATTATTCCTCTTTTGTATCATATATCATAACAAAACTGAAAATGTATATGATAAATGGTAAGTTTTGTAATTGTATGTGATTTTTATTTCTTCAAATTCTTCCAATTTGTAAGGAAGATTATAAGGTAAGGTTTTTAATAAATGTTTTTTATTCACTAACAAACTTGGAAACTAATAAACTATAAAACACACACCATTGATATTTTTTTTCTGCTTCCTTCCACTTCTCTTATACCCAGGGCCGGCTTTATGGCTTGGTGGGTGAAGCAAGGGGTTTGGGGCCCCCTAAAATACAAGGCCCCTGTTTTTTAAGATATATATTGATGTCATGTTTTTTAGTGGATTTCTTTAGGCTTAGGAAAAAAAAATACAATTGAATAGGTTGGAGAAACCGAAACGCCCAACGATATTTGATTATATTGGAAACGAAGAGATGATTAGATTAACATAGACTCGTTTCCAAAATCGAATCATTGATTCATTGTTTAGTTTACTGAATTATTTAATTCTGCAAATCTACAATTATTGATTTATTGGAAAAAAGAAATTTACTGATTATTGTTCAAGATCTGTAATGACTGAAACAAAATTTATTTACTAAAGTATTCAAGGTTATTTGGTCATCTTCTTTGCCTCTAAGTTTCTAATTGATTTACTATACATTTACTTGTAGGGATTTAGGATTTTTTGTTTTGTGACTAGGGATTTAGATTTACAGTTTTGTGATTAATGATTTTAGTCTATTTTCAAATATTAACTTCCTAAAGTGTTGATTTATTTGATGGCGGCTTAAGTTATGATTTCGTGGTTACTATCAGTCTCAAACCTAAATAAAAATAAAGTTTTCAACTTGAATTTTAAAAAAGGCCCCGAGTTTTTTGTTCGCTTAAAGCCTTCAAATAGGTTGAGCCGGCCCTGCTTATACCTGAATTAGGAACGGGCATACGCACTAACGTGACTAGTAAGTTCATTGTATGATACTGTTTTAGCCCCCCCTTGAATGATTGTCCTATCAACAAGACGTTAGATATGAGTGGTTGATTTTAGATTTATTTATATTTTTCTCTAAATATAAAGTTTTCTCATAACCATATGAAAGCAAAATCAGTAGTTGTTATAGCTTAAAAAAAAGTAGCAGTTATACTGTTTGATGAATGCCTAACAAACATTTCTTAATGGTAGCGTAGTTAAATATAAATATTAATTGATTAAAACAAGTGTGGTGTAGGTATTCTTGGTTATAATGTTAATTAACAAGTTATCGTCATGTGAAGTAAGTGAATCTGTTACTTAAAAATTGTTGTTTTGGTGAACATATTATTTAGTAACTTAATCAATGAAAGACAACTTTTAATTAAGAAATAGGTTCAAATACAAAGTGTATTTTTACTACAAAGTGTGAAAAGACACAATAAGTCAAAAAATCATAAAAAAATATATCTCACAATGTAAATCGAATTTCAAAAAAGTAATTTCGATCTTTTGTTCCCCTAGCCGTCAAACAAAAATAAAAAATAAAAAAATTAACGTTTTTTTATTATGTCATTTATGAAAAATACAATGACGTCATTGTGTCATTATGAAAGACACAATGACGTCATTGTGTCATTATGAAAAACACAATGACATTATTGTGTCATAAAAAAACAAAATAATTTTTTTGTTTTTTTTCTAGAAAGAGGAAGATGAGAGGAACATGGATTCCGAATTATTTTTTGAAATTCGATTTAGATTGTGAGATATATTTTTTTGGACTTTTTAGCATCATTGTGTATTTTCACAATTTGTAACAAAAATACACTTTATACAATAACCTCACCTTTTAATTAAATCCATATAATATTCCAATTAGTCATTAATATTTGATTATCTGACTAACAATTTACGTATGTTCATGTTCGTTGACTTAGTATGAACATATAATGTGTTTAAATGCACCCGTTAAAAATCCAACTCAAATAAACCTTAGTTATATTGAACAACATTCAACTGTACATATACGATTAAGATGTCGATTGTCAAACCCTCATAATCCACCGGTGGGTTCTACCGCGAGGCGCGTGGTAAAACAGGATCTCAGACACAGTCATATCAAACGACACTATATAAGTTTAAATAAATGTTTGAACTTTAATCAGAGTAAAACATAGTTGAATAATAATCAGTCTGAA
>CM044003.1:98869854-98927354 GCA_024085815.1 Flaveria linearis
CAACCGAGTATGGAGAACTCGGGGAATGGATGGATATCTGAGGAGAGTGTCAAAGGCCCTAATCGAGTCGAAGCTACTTTGGAGCCAACCTCGGAAGCTCAAACTAATGTTGAGCTCAGGAGATCGGCTAGGGTCATTCCGACTACGGAGGATTCTGATGATAACCATGTAACACAAGCAGATACATTGATGACAGTCACTACTCCTATTGCACCCATTCCACCTATGCAACAACCACCGAAGATTCGATTGGTGTATGAGATACGGAAGAAAAGGAAGGCAAAGGAGGTTATGCAAGGTAGTAGCAATAAGTGGGAGGCACCTGAACCCAAAAGGAAGCAAGCTAATACTGAGAGATGGGATTGGACTAGGAGCATCTTGAGAAGGTGGGCACTTATGGATGGAGTTCCTTCCACCTTCGAGATAAGAGAGTCTTCCACAGCCCCTCATGGCATGTACATTGCTGGCGAGTCTATTGAGCATATGATGATGATTCTAACTAACCATTGCCTTCATTGAGAAAGAATTGTCTTACATGAAAGAGAAACTGAAGGTGCAAGAGGAAGTCTGAAGCTCTGGATAGGACATGAAAGAGAAACTGAAGACAAGAGGAAGTCAATGAAGCTCTGGATAGGACCGCTGGACATTGTTCGACGAATGGTCAGGTGACGGGATGTTCATATAAGACATTCCAAACCCAAGAGTTTTTACCGGCACAGAAGGACCGCTGGACATTGTTCGGTGGATTGAAAGGATGGAAACGGTGATAGCTATAAGTAACTGTGCGGACAATCAAAAGGTGAAGTATGCAACTTGCTCGTTTCAAGATGCGGCGCTATCCTGGTGGAATTCTCAACGACAGATTTTGGGAGACGCAAATGCTTATGAACTCTCCTGGGAACAGTTAAAGGAGATGCTACTTCGTGAGTATTGCCCGCGAAATGAACTGCAGAAAATCAAGACGGAATTCTGGAATCACACAATGGAGGGTGCAGACATACGAACCTACACGTCTAGGTTCAACGATCTTGCTAGATTAGTACCGCGAATGGTAACGCCAGAGTACGTCCGAATTGAAAGATATATTTGGGGATTGTCGCCGCAAATTCGAAGCAGTGTTACAGCATCCAACCCTACTACCATACAAAGTGCCATAACCATTGCTCACACTCTAACCGACGATGCCGTGCGTAGTGGAACGTTGGGTAAAAAGGCGGGGGAAGTGGAAAAGAGAATTGTGGAATTAGAAAGGAGGATATCGGATGGTAAGAGGAAATGGAATGGAAATCCCAATGATTGGAGGAACAACAAAAAGAGCTTTAAGCCAGGAGCTGGGAAGGCGTATACTGCTACTTCAAGCGACTCCAAGGGAAAGCGAGGACCACCAGGAAGATGTAACAAGTGTGGGTATTCACATAATGGTGAATGTCGAATTTGCTCGCGCTACAAGAAGTTTGGTCATCTAAGTCAGAATTGCAGAACCAAACCCATCGAGACGACACAAAAGAACAGTCCGGTTTGTTTCGGATGTGGGCAAACGGGACATTTCAAGAGAGATTGTCCTAATCTAGGCGAAACCAAGGCAAGGGGACGAGCTTTTGAGATGAATGTGAAAGAGGCAAGTCAGGAGCCATCAGTTGTTAATGGTATGTTCCTCATTAATGACCATTATGCATATGTATTATTTGACACCGGTGCTGATTTAAGTTTCGTGTCAAAAGAATTTGAACCATTACTAGGAAGAAAACCTTACAAGCTCGATAGAAAATATATAATCAAAATAGCCAATGGGAAGAAAATAGAATCTGATTATGTGATCAAAACTATACCATTCAACTTAACGACCACCCATTTAGCATCGATTTGCTACTTGTTACATTGGGAAGCTTCGATGTAGTAGTAGGAATGGATTGGCTTTCTCGAAACCATGCTGAAGTCGTTTGCTCCGAGAAACTTATTCGACTACCGATGAGCAGCAGTAAAATTCTGATAGTACAAGGCGACAAAGGGAAGCCCTTCTCAAAGTCATTAAAGCTATGAGGGCGTATGAATATATAAACAAAGGATACCAGGCTTTCCTAGTAAAGGCCACTGGCATAAACAAGGAAGAACGAAGAATCGAGGATATTCCAGTGGTGAAGGAGTACCCAGAGGTGTTTCCTGAGGATTTAGCAGGGTTACCTCCGCAGCGACAGATTGAATTTCGAATAGAATTGGTACCCAGAGCAGCCCCATTGCCCGATCGCCGTACCGGCTAGCGCCCTCGGAAATGCAAGAATTGTCAAAACAATTGTAGGAATTGTTAGATAAGGGATTCATCCGACCAAGCTTTTCTCCATGGGGAGCACCGGTATTATTTGTCAAAAAGAAGGATGGATCAATTAGAATGTGTATCGATTATCGAGAATTGAATAAACTCACAATAAAGAATCGATACCCATTACCAAGAATAGATGATCTGTTCGACCAGTTACAAGGATCCAGTTACTACTCAAAGATTGATCTACGATCCGGTTACCATCAGTTGCTGATAGCAGAGGAGGACGTTCCAAAAACAGCCTTCAGAACACGATACGGCCATTATGAGTTTCTAGTGATGCCGTTTGGTTTAACCAATGCTCCGGCAGTGTTCATGGACCTCATGAACAGAGTCTGCAAGCCTTATTTAGACAAGTTTGTAATAGTTTTTATCGATGATATTCTGGTATACTCAAAGTCCCGTCTAGAAAATTTCTCAAAAAGAAAAAAAACTAGACTATAACCGGAAATAATGGGTCCCCGAAACAATCCCGTCATTCCCAAGCACGATTAGAGGATGCTACTTAGAATTACATAAGATTAACTGATTTAAGAAGTTAGCATTATGAGTAGATTAATAGCACATATATATACTTAAATTTTATGTAGATGGCCGGTCAGATCAATGGAAACGACATCCTGGACATCAGCAGTGACACCGAGGGTTCTCCTCAACAGGGATCTCCTAGGTCGTGGTACCAGCGCATCCGACCACATTTCGCCACCGGGATGCAACCGGGTATGGAGAACTGGGGGAATGGATGGATATCTGAGGAGAGTGTCAAAGGCCCTAATCGAGTCGAAGCTACTTTGGAGCCAACCTCGGAAGCTCAAACTAATGTTGAGCTCAGGAGATCGGCTAAGGTCATTCCGACTATGAAGAAGTCTGATGATAACCATGTAACATGAGCAGATACATTGATGACAGTCACTACTCTTATTGCACCCATTCCACCTATGCAACAACCACCGAAGATTCGGTTGGTGTATGAGAGACGGAAGAAAAGAAAGGCAAAGGAGGTTATGCAAGGTAGTAGCAATATGCGGGAGGCACCTGAACCCAAAAGGAAGCAAGCTAATACTGAGAGATGGGATTGGACTAGGAGCATCATGAGAAGGTGGGCACTTATGGATGGAGTTCCTTCCACCTTCGAGATAGGAGAGTCTTCCATAGTCCCTCATGGCATGTACATCGCTGGCGAGTCTACTGAGCATATGATGATGATTCTAACTAACCCTTGCCTTCATTATGAGAAAGAATTGTCTTACATGAAAGAGAAACTGAAGGTGCAAGAGGAAGTCAATGAAGCTCTAGATAGGAAGTTGATGACTGCGGAAGAAGAGTTGATGTTGGGGATAATGCACTCCATCAAGTACATTTTCGAGTGGCTGATTTGGAAGCCAGTTTACTGGAAACTAGGAACCGACTAACTATGGCTGAACAAAAGGTAGAGGTGGCAGAAGTAGCTGCAGTTATGACTCAGCAGCAAGTGGTGACAATGGAAGAAAGAGTTGAAGCTACTATGCAAGTAGCTACGTTTTGTTTGATGATGGTGTCATATCTGATGCATGTTGGCAGTTCAAATCCATTTCAGTGATTATGATATTGTTAGGAACCGGATGTTTAAGTTATTTTGAACTGTGATTTTTGCCACGAAACTTGATCGTGTGAATGAATATGTTTAATTTATGAAATTGGGTTTCTTTTGAAAAATCCGATGATTATGGTTATGATTAATTATTTTTATTATGATGCTAGTTATATATTGTTATACTATAAAAGAAACTTTGTAGATACTTTTAAGCTGCTAGAAATAATATCCATACATGAAAGTCATGTCATCTTTAAGGCCTTTATCTGTTTTGCGTGACAGTAATAAGATATGCCACCTAGAACACGAACTACATCGTCAGGTGGAAACGCCAACCTACCTACGACCGCGGAAGAGTTAGCTCAACTAATAGCACGACATGTTCAAATAGCTCTAGAGCAACATGAAGCCAATGCAAACATAGGCTCGGGCAGAGTACGTGGAGGAGCAAATAATAACCAAGGGAATGGAATGGGAATTGGATCAAACATTGGATCTGGCAGTGGTGTTAGAATAGGGGGTAATAGCGGTGTTGGATCAGATGGACATCCTGGAAATTCGACGAATGGTCAGGTGACGGGATGTTCATATAAGACATTCCAAGGGTGCAACCCAAGAGTTTTTACCGGCACAGAAGGACCGCTGGACATTGTTCGGTGGATTGAAAGGATGGAAACGATGATAGCTATAAGTAACTGTGCGGACAATCAAAAGGTGAAGTATGTAACTTGCTCGTTTCAAGATGCGGCGCTATCCTGGTGGAATTCTCAACGACAGATTTTGGGAGACGCAAATGCTTATGAACTCTCCTGGGAACAGTTAAAGGAGATGCTACTTCGTGAGTATTGCCCCCGAAATGAACTACAGAAAATCGAGACGGAATTCTGGAATCACACAATGGAGGGTGCTGACATACGAACCTACACGTCTAGGTTGAACGATCTTGCTAGATTGGTACCTCGAATGGTAACGCCAGAGTACGTCCGAATTGAAAGATATATTTGGGGATTGTCGCCGCAAATTCGAAGCAGTGTTACAGCATCCAACCCTACTACCATACAAAGTGCCATAACCATTGCTCACACTCTAACCGACGATGCCGTGCGTAGTGGAACGTTGGGTAAAAAGGCGGGGGAAGTGGAAAAGAGAATTGTGGAATTGGAAAGGAGGATATCAGACGGTAAGAGGAAATAGAATGGAAATCCTAATGATTGGAGGAACAACAATGTAACACCCGTAATTTCTTATTAAAGAAATTAAAAAGAACAAAATAGAAAGAGAAAAGAAAGAAAGCAAAAATCTACTTTTGTTTAAGGGTCAAAAGTGCCAAATGGGCAAACTTTCTATTTATTTTGATACAAAAGTTGGTATGGTCACCCACACATGTTCACATCATCACCAACTTCGGATTTTTAGAGAGAGAAAGCACAAAAGCAGAGGATTCTCGGGATTTTTGAAGAAGAATCTGAAAACTAGAAGTTTTTGGTAAGAAATCTCGAGTTCTTGAAGTTTTAGATGATTCTAGAACCGTATGTGTGCTTATAAATGTGTTTTGTGTGTTCGGTGGTATGTGTGTGTGTGTTTTAGGTGTTAGAAACAACTGAGAAGTTCAAGGAAGAGATATCAAAACCCGAAGACAAACTAAGGTGAGTTTCTAGACCCCTTCTTACCTGTTTTAAATGTTTTGGGGCTGGAAATGCATGTAAGTATGTTTTTATAAGTTTGGGTGTAATACCCGTATGATATGAATGTATGTATGTTTATGTTTATGTTAGATTTATACCTAGAATCATGTGTATATGTTTAGTACTAGGCATTCTGATGTTTGGGAATTTGAAATATGAATTAGTCACATGAGCAGGTTACTGAAACGACTAACAAGCCCAAATAGTAGTAATATGCCTGAAATTGGACTTAGAATAACTAAGTACAAACTAATGAGTCTAATAGTGCTTATACGCCCAGGGACATGCCTTAGAAATATTCTAAGTATGGTCATGAGTCTAAGCAGGTAATGTGTCCAATAGTTCTAAAACGACCAGACTCATAAGTCTGAAAATTTGCTAAGTATGGGGACTTATAAGTCCAACAGGACTCATGAGTCCCACAGTACCCATGAGTCTGAGAAACTAAGTAAAGGGTGAAAAGTCTGAATTCTGGTCGTATGACCAGAAAATATTTTCCAAGTATGGGATGGTACGACCAACAGGGCTAATACGACCAACAGGGCTAAAACGACCAACAGGGGTCATACGCCCAGCAGTGCTCATACGCCCAGAGCCTGAAATTTTCTAAGTGTAGCTGATGTGTCCGACAGTGGTGAAACGCCTAGAACAGGGCTCATACGCCCAAAATACTTAGACTTTTTAACATATTTCCCTTGGAGTTTGTGCAGTAGGGTTTCACCTGAATGTTGACTAGGACGTTATTGAATGTGAATGATAATGTTTGAATGTAATAATATCCTTTCTTAATATTATAATTAATATTATGATTAGGGATATTATTAAGAGTATGAATAATATTATTATAATATTATTAGTATTATTATTATTAATGTGCTTATTAATAATAATACTGTATGTTTCTATGTGGAATGATCATGATCAAGAATTATTATCATTAATAAAGTGAAAGATTAATGATAAAGAGGAATGGAACGTGAACGAATGAACGAAAGTCTTGCAAGCAAATGAATGGAGGTGCACACCCCTGGCAGGTGTTAGCTCAACTGTGATGCGGGTTCGCTACCCCGAAGGATGCACACAGGATCAATCCTTGAGATTGATATAGAGGTGAGTGACTTGGTGTCACAACAGACTCACAGGAATGTAGGTCAATCTTCGTGATTGGCTTAGAGGTGAGTGACTTGGTGTCACAACAGACTCACAGGAATGTAGGTCAATCTTCGTGATTGGCTTAGAGGTGAGTGACTTGGTGTCACAACAGACTCACAGTATGTAGGTCAATCTTTGTGATTGACTTAGAGGTGAGCGACTTGGTGTCGCAACAGACTCACAGCTTAATTAAAGAGGAATGATAAAAGTACGAATTGAACGATGATGAAGATAATGAAAGTATTACCTATGTGTACGTACGATGTATGATCACCTGTGAAAATGAGGAACGGTTTTTGAACGAAAAGTAAAGTATTTTAACTATAAAACTAGAACTCACTCAGCAACGCTGACTTTTATGTATTTTCCAGTTGGCAGGTGACAGGTTGCTGAGAATGGCATACAGGGGTGGCTACTTGGTGGGCAAGACTGACATCCATTATGTTTTTGACGATACTCTTGTTTTGTAATCCATTCAATTAAATATTTTGTGACTTGTGAACTAAAATGTATTGCTTAACAACAGTGTTTTAAATGAATGGATGGTTTTTGTTTAAATAATTCCACTGCTTAAAATTATATTATGTATGTTTTATGCTGTGAATGACCAACTGTGAGGTGCCCGGGAAGGGGGTCTTACAAGTTGGTATCAGAGCTAAAGTTTAAGTGAAACGGGTAAATTTTCAAAAATAAACCTTAACTTAAACTGAGAATGGGACGGAAAGAGGGATGTCAGCCCGAGTAGCCATGTGCCATCAGGTATTGTTTTCTTAAAAGTCAACCAGAGTTATGTGCGTGTGCTATATGGATTATGTGATCTTAGTAGATTTAGATGCTGATGTAGTCAGGACAGGAAATGCTAGGGGTGTGAAGAGTAAAGTAAGTGGCTAATCACAACTGGCCACTGTAATTAGGGACTTACTATACTTGACATAAACTAAGCTGTTCCTTGAATGACTGTTTTAGTATTTGAATCTTATAGTGCATAGGAAAATGGCTGGGAAGAAACCTTCTAAGGCTGCTAGAGGTAGAGGTCGTCCACGTACGACTAGGAACAGTACTAAAGCTCCTGAGACGACTCCTGTGAACCCTGAGGTTCCTAACCGGAATGAAGAAACCGAGAATGCGAGCCTGAATGCCTCAGCTAGGGAGGCGATTGCTGATGAGGTACACCAAGTCCTGCAGGCAGTTATGCCATCTGTGGTGACTGATGTTATTCGTGCTATGAGGAATGAGGAAAGGAAGGAGAAGGAGGATAGGAGAGGGTCAACTGGGAAGGAAAGCAAGGGAGGAGAGGAACGACCAGATCCAGAGATAGTAGTATCTGATGAAGAGGAAGATGATGTGGTAGGGGTGACAACCAAGGGATGCAATTACGGGGCATTCCAGAGGTGCAGGCCCCCGACTTTTGATGGAAATGGCAATGCTGCGGCTGCCCATCGGTGGGTAAGGGAGATGGAGGCGGTACTCGAGATCAGTGAATGCCGGGAAGATCAGAAGGTGAAGTTTGCCACCCACTCCTTTACTGACTCAGCCCTATGTTGGTGGGACAATATTGTCCAGGCTGAGGGCAGCAGGGCCATAAGCAAGATGAAGTGGTCCGAGTTGAAGAAGCTAGTAATTGAGGAATTCTGTCCTCACAGGGAACTCGATAAGATTGAGAGGGAGTTCCTACAACTCGAAGCGGGAACCATGACCACCAGCAGTACACTGCCAAATTCAATGAGATGGCGAGGCTGGTGCCGGATCAAGTGACGCCGGTGTCCCGAAAGATTAACCGGTACATTCAGGGACTACCAGCCGACATTCGTAGGCACTTGATTGCTGCTCAGCCAAGCACGTTTAGATCGGCAGTGGATTTGGCTGGAAGACTCTACGATGAGAGGGAGGTAGCAGATGCGGAGGTGAAGAAGGCTGGTGGGGGTGACCGAAACTGGAATGGGAAGCGGCTCGGGCGTGGTGGCTTTACCCCGAACAACAAAAGGATGAGAATGGATGACCGTAGGGTGGGGTCATCAAGCTCGAGGCCCAAAAGGTGTGGCAAGTGCGGGAAGGAGCATACGGGTGAGTGCAAATCGGGACTCAACGTGTGTTTCAAGTGTGGAAAGCCGGGCCACATCTTGAAAGACTGTAAGGATCTGAGGTGTTATAACTGCGGCGAGGCGGGCCATATGAGCAAAGACTGCAGGAAGCAGAGGGTGGAGAGTTCCGGGGCAAAGAAGACGGTCGGGACTGAAGGGCAGAAGGCGAGCGCCAGAGCTTTTACCATGACCAGAGAGGAGGCTAGGACGGACCCCGATGTTGTGTCAGGTACGTTTCTAGTAAATCAAACTCTTGCTTCTGTGTTATTTGATTCTGGTGCTAGTAGGAGTTTCATTTCTGCTACTTTCTGTGTTAAATTGTCTGCTAGTAGTAAATGCATTGATGAGCCCTTTGATGTAGAAACCACTATTGGTAAGTCCACTAGAGTTACTGATGTGATAGAGGACTGTACCATAGAGTTAGAAGGCCATAGGTTTGCTGCCAAATTACATGTGATGCCCCTAGGAGGATTTGATGTAGTGTTAGGGATGGATTGGTTAGCAACCTACGAAGCGAATATCGTGTGCCGAAAGAAGATGATTAGGCTGACGGTGACTGACGGAAGTCCGGTGACAATATATGGCGATCGGGTTACGACGATTCCGAAGGTGATCTCGATGGCGGTGGCGGGAAAGTGTATGAGGCGCGGATGTAGCGCCTACTTATGTTATGTAAAGAATGTAGAGACGCCAACACCACAACTATCTGATGTACCAGTTGTGCGTGACTTTCCGGACGTGTTTCCCGAAGACTTATCGGGATTGCCACCTGACCGAGAGATCGAATTCCAGATCGACCTGATACCGGGTGCCCAACCTGTCGCAAAAACACCGTATCGCTTGGCTCCGACGGAGATGAAAGAGTTGATGGAGCAACTGCAGGAGTTGCTTGACAAGGGCTTTATTAGACCGAGTATCTCTCCTTGGGGTGCTCCGGTCTTGTTTGTGAAGAAGAAGGACGGTAGCATGAGAATGTGTATCGACTACCGTGAGTTGAACAAGCTAACGGTAAAGAATCGGTATCCGTTACCGAGGATTGACGACTTGTTCGACCAGCTCCAGGGTGCCAGTTGGTTCTCGAGGATAGATCTTCGATCTGGCTACCACCAGTTGAAGGTGAAGGAGCAGGACATTCCTAAAACAGCTTTTCGTACGCGTTATGGGCACTATGAGTTTCTCGTTATGTCATTTGGTTTGACCAACGCGCCAGCTGCTTTTATGGATTTGATGAACCGAGTGTGTCGGCCAATGTTAGATAAATCAGTAATTGTGTTCATCGATGATATTCTGATTTATTCGAGGAGCGAAGAAGAGCATGCCGGTCACATTCGGGAAGTGTTAGAGACTTTGAGGAGGGAGAAACTATATGCTAAGTTCTCCAAATGTGCGTTCTGGCTACGCGAGGTACAATTTCTGGGTCACGTGGTAAATGCAGAGGGATCATGGTGGACCCAACAAAGGTTGAGGCTGTGATGCAATGGAAATCACCAAAGACGCCATCCGAGATTCGTAGCTTCTTGGGGTTGGCGGGCTACTATAGGAGATTTATTCAAGACTTCTCCAAGATAGCCTCATCTTTGACAAAATTGACTCGCAAGGATGTAAAGTTCGTGTGGGGTCGAGAACAGGAGGATGCTTTTGAGGAATTGAAAACGAGACTGACACAAGCTCCTGTCTTGACATTGCCCGAGGGAAATGAAGACTTGGTGGTCTATTCGGATGCATCTTATTCTGGGCTAGGTTGCGTGTTGATGCAACGTGGAAGGGTAATAGCCTATGCATCCCGACAACTGAAAACCCACGAAGTCAACTATCCCACACACGATCTAGAACTAGCTGCGGTGGTTTTTGCGTTGAAGATATGGCGGCACTATCTATACGGGACGAAGTGCACTATCTTCACAGACCATAAAAGCTTGAAGTATTTCTTCGAGCAGAAAGATTTAAACATGAGGCAAAGGCGATGGTTGGAGCTCATAAAGGATTATGACTACGAAATCCATTACCATCCGGGCAAGGCCAACGTGGTGGCCGATGCCCTTAGCCGAAAAGAAAGGCCTGAGCCGATCCGGGTAAAGGCATATCAGCTAATTATGACCTCAGATGTAATGACTCAGGTTAAGGAGTTTCAAGACGAGGCTTTGAAAGAAGATCGTCTTAACTCCGAAAGGATGAGAGGTCTAGTTACGGAATTGGGTGAGAACACTCTTGGTGTTAAGACTCGATTTGGACGAATGTGGATTCCTCGATACGAGGATCTACGTGGTAGAATTATGGACGAGGCCCATAAGACCCGATACTCCATTCACCCTGGTGCTACCAAAATGTACCACGATATGAAGAAAGACTATTGGTGGCCGGGTATGAAACGCGACGTAGTGGAGTACGTAAGTAAGTGCTTGACTTGCTTATAAGTGAAGGCGGAACACCAGAAGCCCTACGGGAAGATCCAACCGTTGGATATACCCGAGTGGAAGTGGGAACACATCACCATGGATTTCATCACGAAGTTACCACGTACCCCAAAAGGGTATGATGCCATATGGGTGATAGTTGACCGCTTGACAAAGAGTGCCCACTTCCTACCGATCCGCGAAACGTACTCATCTGAAAGATTGGCGGATCTGTTCATCAAAGAAATTGTAGCTCGGCATGGTGTACCGGTGTCTATTGTGTCTGATCGCGACACCCGGTTTACCTCTAAGTTTTGGAAGAGATTTCACGATACAATGGGGACGAGACTACACATTAGTACAGCATATCACCCTCAGACAGACGGTCAGTCTGAGAGGACGATCCAAACACTCGAGGACATGCTTCGGGCGTGCGTGATCAATTTTGGAGGAAGTTGGGACGACCACCTGTCGTTAGCAGAATTCTCGTATAACAACAGTTATCATGCCAGCATTGGCATGCCACCTTACGAGATGCTATACGGTAGGAGACGTAGGACGCCCGTATGCTGGGGAGACATTGGGCAGAAAGAGTTAGGAGGTGTTGAGGTGGTCGAAGCTACGACTGAGAAGTTGGAAAAGATCAAGCCCTTCATGAAGGCGGCGAAAGATAGGCAAAAGTCGTATGCTGACAAGAGGCGAAGACCGATAGAGTTCAAGGTTGGTGACCGAGTTATGTTGAAGGTCTCGCCCTGGAAGGGAATTATTAGATTCAGGAAACGAGGTAAGCTAAGCCCGAGGTACATAGGACCTTTCCGAATTATTGCACGAGTAGGAGAGGTGGCCTATCGAGTTGAATTGCCAGATGAGTTAAGTGGAATTCATCTCACATTCCATGTATCTCATCTGAGGAAGTGCTTAGCTGATGAAGACATGGTTGTACCACTGGAGGATATTGAAGTAGACAAACGGCTCAACTACGTGGAGCAACCAGCGGCAATCATTGATCGTAAGGAGAAGAGGTTAAGGAATAAAGTGGTTCCTCTTGTGCGCGTACAGTGGAAGCACAGGAAAGGATCCGAGTCTACGTGGGAGACTGAAGAAGAAATGAGACAGCACTACCCACATCTGTTTGAGGAATAACAGGTTTCGGGGACGAAACCTATATAAGGGGGGTGGACTTGTAACACCCGTAATTTCTTATTAAAGAAATTAAAAGAACAAAATAGAAAGAGAAAAGAAAGAAAGCAAAAATCTACTTTTGTTTAAGGGTCAAAAGTGCCAAATGGGCAAACTTTCTATTTATTTTGATACAAAAGGTGGTATGGTCACCCACACATGTTCACATCATCACCAACTTCAGATTTTTAGAGAGAGAAAGCACAAAAGCAGAGGATTCTCGGGATTTTTGAAGAAGAATCTGAAAACTAGAAGTTTTTGGTAAGAAATCTCGAGTTCTTGAAGTTTTAGATGATTCTAGAACCGTATGTGTGCTTATAAATGTGTTTTGTGTGTTCGGTGGTATGTGTGTGTGTGTTTTAGGTGTTAGAAACAACTGAGAAGTTCAAGGAAGAGATATCAAAACCCGAAGACAAACTAAGGTGAGTTTCTAGACCCCTTCTTACCTGTTTTTAAATGTTTTGGGGCTGAAAATGCATGTAAGTATGTTTTTATAAGTTTGGGTGTAATACCCGTATGATATGAATGTATGTATGTTTATGTTTATGTTAGATTTATGCCTAGAATCATGTGTATATGTTTAGTACTAGGCATTCTGATGTTTGGAAATTTGAAATATGAATTAGTCACATGAGCAGGTTACTGAAACGACTAACAAGCCCAAATAGTAGTAATATGCCTGAAATTTGGACTTAGAATAACTAAGTACAAACTAATGAGTCTAATAGTGCTTATACGCCCAGGGACATGCCTTAGAAATATTCTAAGTATGGTCATGAGTCTAAGCAGGTAATGTGTCCAATAGTTCTAAAACGACCAGACTCATAATTTTGAAAATTTGCTAAGTATGGGGACTTATAAGTCCAACAGGACTCATGAGTCCCACAGTACCCATGAGTCTGAGAAACTAAGTAAATGGTGAAAAGTCTGAATTCTGGTCGTATGACCAGAAAATATTTTCCAAGTATGGGATGGTACGACCAACAGGGCTAATACGACCAACAGGGCTAAAACGACCAACAGGGGTCATACGCCCAGCAGTGCTCATACGCCCAGAGCCTGAAATTTTCTAAGTGTAGCTGATGTGTCCGACAGTGGTGAAACGCCTAGAACAGGGCTCATACGCCCAAAATACTTAGACTTTTTAACATATTTCCCTTGGAGTTTGTGCAGTAGGGTTTCACCTGAATGTTGACTAGGACGTTATTGAATGTGAATGATAATGTTTGAATGTAACAATATCCTTTTCTTAATATTATAATTAATATTATGATTAGGGATATTATTAAGAGTATGAATAATATTATTATAATATTATTATTATTATTATTATTAATGTGCTTATTAATAATAATACTGTATGTTTCTATGTGGAATGATCATGATCAAGAATTATTATCATTAATAAAGTGAAAGATTAATGATAAAGAGGAATGGAACGTGAATGAATGAACGAAAGTCTTGCAAGCAAATGAATGGAGGTGCACACCCCTGGCAGGTGTTAGCTCAACTGTGATGCGGGTTCGCTACCCCGAAGGATGCACACAGGATCAATCCTTGAGATTGATATAGAGGTGAGTGACTTGGTGTCACAACAGACTCACAGGAATGTAGGTCAATCTTCGTGATTGGCTTAGAGGTGAATGACTTGGTGTCACAACAGACTCACAGGAATGTAGGTCAATCTTCGTGATTGGCTTAGAGGTGAGTGACTTGGTGTCACAACAGACTCACAGTATGTAGGTCAATCTTTGTGATTGACTTAGAGGTGAGCGACTTGGTGTCGCAACAGACTCACAGCTTAATTAAAGAGGAATGATAAAAGTACGAATTGAACGATGATGAAGATAATGAAAGTATTACCTATGTGTACGTACGATGTATGATCACCTGTGAAAATGAGGAACGGTTTTTGAACGAAAAGTAAAGTATTTTAACTATAAAACTAGAACTCACTCAGCAACGCTGACTTTTATGTATTTTCCAGTTGGCAGGTGACAGGTTGCTGAGAATGGCATACAGGGGTGGCTACTTGGTGGGCAAGACTGACATCCATTATGTTTTGACGATACTGTTGTTTTGTAATCCATTCAATTAAATATTTTGTGACTTGTGAACTAAAATGTATTGCTTAACAACAGTGTTTTAAATGAATGGATGGTTTTGTTTAAATAATTCCGCTGCTTAAAATTATAGTATGTATGTTTTATGCTGTGAATGACCAACTGTGAGGTGCCCGGGAAGGGGGCCTTACAAACAAAAAGAGCTTTAAGCCAGGAGCTGGGAAGGCGTATATTGCTACTTCAAGCTACCCCAAGGGAAAGCGAGGACCACCAGGAAGATGTAAGAAGTGTGGGTATTCACATAACGGTGAATGTCGAATTTGCTCGCGCTACAAGAAGTTTGGTCATCCAAGTCAGAATTGCAGAACCAAACCCATCGAGAAGACACAAAAGAACAGTCCGGTTTGTTTCGGATGTGGGCATACGGGACATTTCAAGAGAGATTGTCCTAATCTAGGAGAAACCAAGGCAAGGGGATGAGCTTTTAAGATGAATGTGAAAGAGGCACGTCAGGAGCCATCAGTTGTTAATGGTATGTTCCTCATTAATGACCATTATGCATCTGTATTATTTGACACCGGTGCTGATTTAAGTTTTGTCGGTGTCAAAAGAATTTGAACCATTACTAGGAAGAAAACCTTACAAGCTAGATAGGAAATATATAATCGAAATAGCCAATGGGAAGAAAATAGAATATGATTATGTGATAAAAAACTGTACCATTCAACTTAACGACCACCCATTTAGCATCGATTTGCTACCTGTTACATTGGGAAGCTTCGATGTAGTAGTAGGAATGGATTGGCTTTCTCGAAACCATGCTGAAGTCGTTTGCTCCGAGAAACTTATTCGATTACCGATGAGCAGCAGTAAAATTCTGATAGTACAAGGCGATAAAGGGAAGCCCTTCTCAAAAGTCATTAATGCTATAAGGGCGTATGAATATATAAACAAAGAATACCAGGCTTTCCTAGTAAAGGCCACTGGCGTAAACAAGGAAGAACGAAGAATCGAGGATATTCCAGTGGTGAAGGAGTACCCGGAGGTGTTTCCTGAGGATTTAGCAGGGTTAC
Source organism: Flaveria linearis (assembly GCA_024085815.1). Classification (NCBI taxonomy): domain Eukaryota; kingdom Viridiplantae; phylum Streptophyta; class Magnoliopsida; order Asterales; family Asteraceae; genus Flaveria; species Flaveria linearis. Next base: position 98,885,371 of record CM044003.1, read on the forward strand.
CTCCGCAGCGACAGATTGAATTTCGAATAGAATTGGTACCCGGAGCAGCCCCCATTGCCCGATCGCCGTACCGGCTAGCGCCCTCGGAAATGCAAGAATTGTCAAAACAATTGCAGGAATTGTTAGATAAGGGATTCATCCAACCAAGCTTTTCCCCGTGGGGAGCGCCGGTATTATTTGTCAAAAAGAAGGATGGATCGTTTAGAATGTGTATCGATTATCGAGAATTGAATAAACTCACAATAAAGAATCGATACCCATTACCAAGAATAGATGATCTGTTCGACCAGTTACAAAGATCCAGTTACTACTCAAAGATTGATCTACGATCCGGTTACCATCAGTTGCTGATAGTAGAGGAGGACGTTCCAAAAACAGCCTTCAGAACACGATACGGCCATTATGAGTTTCTAGTGATGCCGTTTGGTTTAACCAATGCTTCGGCAGTGTTCATGGACCTCATGAACAGAGTCTGCAAGCCTTATTTAGACAAGTTTGTAATAGTTTTTATTGATGATATTCTGGTATACTCAAAGTCCCGAGAAGAGCATGAGCATCATTTACAACTCGACTTGGAAATGCTAAAGAAAGAGAAACTGTATGCGAAATTTTCAAAATGCGAATTATGGCTACGGGAAGTTCACTTCCTTGGGCACGTTATAAACAAGGAAGGTATTCAGGTAGACCCTACAAAGGTTGAAGCAATAAAGAATTGGGAAGCACCCAAGTCACCAACAGAAGTACGACAATTCCTAGGGTTAGCTGGCTACTATCGTAGGTTCATCGAGAATTTTTCAAAGGTAGCACAACCACTAACCTTACTGACTCGTAAAGATCGAAGATACGAGTGGAGTGCTGACCAAGAAGAAGCTTTTCAAGTGCTAAAGCAAAAACTGTGTACTGCACCTATTCTATCACTCCCTGATGGAACCGACGGGTTTGTAGTATACTGCGATGCTTCGCGTCTGGGTCTGGGATGCGTGTTGATGCAAAGAGACAAAGTCATTGCTTACGCATCAAGACAACTAAAAACACATGAAAAGAATTACACAACCCATGACCTTGAATTAGGGGCAGTGATTTTTGCTCTAAAAATCTGGAGACACTACCTCTATGGAACAAAGTGCGTAGTATACACAGATCACAAAAGTTTACAGCATATTTTCGACCAGAAAGAGCTAAACATGAGACAGCGACGATGGGTCGAGCTATTGAATGATTACAACTGTGACATCAGATATCACCCAGGCAAGGCTAATGTGTAAAACCGTGAATATCTCCCAGAAACAATCAAATCACGATCTCAATCATGTGAATACAGAATGTAAACATGATTGGAATGAAAGAAGAATTAAATTGATCAAAAATACTTCTTGCATTGAACAAAACAACCTATTACAGGTCTTGTGCGAAAACCACACAGTACAGGATTGAAATATGATCAAAAGCTTAATTACAAAACGAAAACTAAACTATTTATACTAAACAAACAGTTCTCGCACGGCTCATCCTTTCGCGTGGATGTTCTTTTCGCGTGAGAGCTTCATTTCGCATGACTCCATCTTTCGCTTGTTATCTTTATTTTTGGTGTTTGTTTTTTGCCGAGCCTTGATTAGTCCTCTACAATCTCCCCCTAGGCTCGGTGAAACATTATCAGTCAAAATCAACATTTGCTCTCTTGTAAGTACCTGAATAAGAGTACCATTTATTTCGAAGGATTCGATTTGTCATCCAGACATATTGGCAAGACAAGAAATAAACAGACTCATCGGCTGAAATGGGACAGTGTAGTAGCTTAATCAAGTCGTCTTTGCCGAATTTCATTAAGAGTACATTTGATCACAGCATGACCTGAATCCTTTTCACATCTCCAAGAAATTAATTGCTTTAAAGAATTTAGAGGAACAGGAGCATGGACTGGGACTTTTCTTATGAATTTGGGATGTTGATAGACTCTTATTTTCATCGGAGCTTTAGTATTTTCATCAATTCTTGTAGAGTCATCAATCACCTTTGATTTAGCACTTTTGAAGTCCTTGAAATTTGTTCTCATCTCCCTTCGTATCATAGATCTCATTAGTTCAGCTTCGCTATAATTGCTTTCATTAAAGAATGGAGCTTTTCCTATGGAATAAAGATCAGCAGCACGTAGAGTATGGAAGTCTTGAGTGCTCTTCAGATAATCAATTTCTCTATTCTTTCTCTTTATGACATACAACCTTTTCTCGCCATCATAACCCCAGCTAATAACATGAGACATTTCACCATATTTTTGTTTCGGCTTTGATATAAACAGAAAATGAGCTTCAGTAGGTGGTGGTGGTGCTTTGAACAGTAAACCTCCTCTAGTGTATAAAGCATTTTGTCCAGTAGAATTTTTCTGTGTTGAAACATTAGGAGCTGAACCACTCACAGTCTCAGTTAGAATATCTCCTTCTTCAAGATTAATATCTTTGAATAAATCCTGTAGGTTGTTTTCAAATATATCCGTATACTCATTTTGATCATCCAAATCATCAAACAAATCAAACTCTTCTTCTACAACACCTGATGAAGATTGTTGAAATGAGTATAGTTCCTTTTCATACAAATTCTCAGTATCAGGGTCAAGTGGATCATATCCTTCTGGATCACTAACAGTTGGTCGAGTGACAATATCAGTGCTAGTATCACCAGTTGGATTAGAAGATAATCCTTCAGCATCACCTCCATCATCATCATTATTATTATCATCATCATCTCCTCCATCATGTTCACCATCATCTCCGCCATCATCATCATCATCATCATCATTGTCATCATCATCCTTATCATCATCAACATCATCATCTTCTGAATCCCCATAATCAATCAAATCTTCATCCTCTTCTTCAGTAACAATAGGAAGATTCATCATATGTTCTGGCTCAACGAAAGCTGTAGATGTAAAAGCTTCAGTGATAGGTACTTCAGATGAAATTGGTACATCTTCAGTAGTACTAACACTTGGCTGTTCTTCAGTAGTTTGAGCTTCGTTGACCTTTTCACTTTCTTGAGTATCTTCTGCAGGAGATGGGCTTGGAGAACGCCTGCTCGTCTCACCAACCACCGTAGTAGACCTGATAACTGGTGGTTGATGGAAATATGTCTGAGAAATAAACTCTCTAAGCTCATTCAACTGTCTTTCCAACCTGAAGAATAGTCAAACATACTTTTCATTTGATGCTCCAGAGAGACTATCCTTGTATCTTTTATTGCTGAGTCAAGATGAATCATGTTAATCATCTTTGTCTTTTCTTCATCGTCTTTTCTCAATTCAGCAATCAGTTTAACATTCTCGAAGCTTTCTTTCTCCAAGTTCTTCACTCTTTCTTCTAATGTTATAGAACGAGGAGCACTGGTGGATTCTTCTCTTCCTTGGAAATCTGGAGGAGTATTCAAAAACGTATCTACATCAAACTCCAGATTTTCTTGTCTTGGAGGAGTGGTAAAACCAGATTCAGGAACATTGGCTGATTCAGAAATAGGAATCGTTTCTGTCTCAGTGGCAGAAGTAGTCATATTAACAGGCTGCTCTTGTTCAGTCTCAGTAATAATCACATGTGTTCGTGGTTTCCTGGGAATACCACCTCGTCCTCTTTTCTTGGCAGGGAAATCTTTCCTCATAGCCATTCGTTTGCGCCTCTGAGATGTACTAGGAGACTCCTAAGGGATGTAATCAGTATCCTTATCTTCATCATTGATTCTTGAAGAAGTTGGAGTAGAAGGTGTCTGATCAGTTTGAATCACATAGGGAACATTCCCTATCTGATCACTAGCCGTCTCCGAACTAGAGGCAGAATGAACAATACCTTCCATTCTTTCTTCATTCATCGGCTCATCCTCAAACAATCTTTCAATCTCCTTATCTATATCATTTCTAGCAGCAGACGCAGAAGTGCCAGTCTGTGCTTCATCATTTTGAACATCTCTTCCTAACTCACTAACATCTTCCTCTATCACAGAAAATTTGCCAATTTTAGCAAAACTTTCTCCTGAGCATTTGTTTCCTCTTGCTCCAGTGAGATGAGTAAAAATCTCCTTCTTGATAGTCTGTACAACATATTTTGGAGACCTCAGAGTGGCAAACTCAGGATAGGCGTCATTAATCACCAGCTGAATAAACCGAGGATACATAATGAACTTCCTTCCCGGATTAGCTGTGGCATTTTTCACCATCTCCTGGAAGATTACTCCAGAAATACTGAATGGAAGATCATCCACCAGGGAGACTAATAACGATCCAAAAACAGCACTCAGACTGTCCATCCTAGCCTTCAGGTTGCTTAGACAGTGAATCACTACATGAAAAAGATACTTCCAATAGGTGGCAACCATTTCTTCTCTAGACTAGGATATCTGTACTCATATCCCATCCGAGTTAGACAATCCATAACTACATCATCATCCAATTTTGTTGGAGCACCCTCTTGATCATCAAATAGTAGTACTCTGTTCAGAATAGATTGAGAAACAGTCACTCTCTTATCTTTGACAGTAGCAGTGATAATTTGATTTCCAGCTTGGTCCTTTTCTAGAGCAGCTGTGCTCCAGAAAGAATCGATCAACTCAGAATATATAGCTGGATCAGCAGATATGGCATAAACTATGCGAGAATTCTTCAGCCCTTCTATCATAGATGTAAAAGTTCCTTTCCTTCAGGAACATCATCTAAGTATGCTACACAGTTATGATTTTTATTAAAAATCATCTGTGCCATCTGCATTGTCACAAACAATCATGATTAGAACACTTTGAAATAACTTAATTATGACAAAGAAAAACATTTTTACACTTAGTGAATCTCAACAAATAAGATCTCAGTCGCATGAGAGTGCAAATTTCACACTTAGAAAATATTATCATAAAAATTCATTTAGTGCGAAAATGAACACTTCAGTACTTAGAAAAATTTTGAAATGACTATCTCAGTTGCGCGACACCCTTATTAACTTGACAATGACAAGTTATACGAAAACAACTGTTATGCAAAATTTTTTTTTTTCAAATTAAACAAACTATCATGCGAAAACAGCTTTTCAAGCGAGAACCACAGTTCATGCGAAAAGACTAGATCACGCGAAAATCATATATTCATGCGACAACAAGTTTCACGCGAAAACCATGTTTGTGAAATTCAAACCTTACGCGAAAGCAAGATACACTGGATAACAGTTATCACGCGAAAACACAATTTCACGTCTGTTCATTTCACTTATGCGATTCGCACAACCCAACCTTCGAATTTACTGTCCAAATCATGATTTTAATCCATGAAAATCATTCCATCACTGTCGCCTAAGTCCAATAAGTCTATTTCATCTTTCAATTTCAACATTTAAGTTTATTTATTTGATTTTAGTTTAAAGTTGTTAAGTTCCCCTTTGATTTTCATCGCTATAGTAACCATAACAACCAAACTATACCTTTACAACTCAGTATAGATGCAATGTGAACGACTAAGTGTTGTAGAATAGCTAATAAGAACAATATGAACTCTGATTTTGAAGTTATGAATGGAAGCGAAAAAGGGTTTAGGGATGTGAGCTGAAGCGAAAAGTAATTTCGTTTAAGCCACTGTGATATTTAAACCCCAGGTAATTCACGCGACAAGTCCTTTCGCGAGACAAGGTTTCGCGTGACAACTCAATTTCAAGCGAGATGAAACTTTTCAATTTTTAACTTTTAAAATTTTTCTTATTTTTTCAAAACTTTCAAACCTTTTTATTCTCAATTATTTATGTCAACAGAATGTTTTATTTACCAAGTGACCAATTAATTTAATGAATCTTCAATTTTCAAAATTTATCTGTTATTTATTTGTCTTAAAAAGTGAAACAACACAGAAGTAAAATGAGAAACACTACACACAAAATAACAAAATAATGAAAACAATTAAAGAATTAAGATCAGATTTGTTTGTTTTGTAAGAATTTTCATAATGAGATCATATAGTTCTTTGTTAAGTCAAGACTCTGTCCAGCTTTATTTAAAATAACTGGTTAAGTTGATTGTCAATATCTTTTGTTCTTTTTAAACTCATACTTCAGGTTTTACTCAGAAACATAAGGAGTGATATATGTCATGTTTTGTGTTGATTTAATATAATTCAGTAGATCCCACAATCAGAACTTCTGTAAAATAATTATTATCCTTCAAGACACTGTCGAGATTTCAAGTCACCCCAAATTGACTTAAACCATGCATTGTTGATCAGTGATACCATTTATTTATTCCTAAAATATAACTATTTGAGCATAACTAGCCTGAGAAACATCTCTTAACACGGAATATTAACAAGTTTAAGGACTTACTAACAGCCATCCGGACTTACGTCTGCCCTCTCAAGATGTTTAGGACTTACAAGCCATCTGGACTTACATGCCCCATCTTTTGATTTTGCCTTCCATGATCAGAAAATATTCTCAAAATAGAAAATATACACCATATAGTATGTATGTCTTTAGACATATCATTTGATTTGTTGTGCTTCTTGGCATCTTATATCCTATATGGCCTTTTGGCATCGTTTTGCTCAATTATTTGCTCAACTATTTTCTTTTGTCTTTTTATTTCTTTTTGTCTTTTTTGTATTTTATCTTTTATATATATATATATAGTTATGATAATCACTGAATCAAACAAATACAGGCTTGAGTATGACAAGATTATAACTCTCAGTCTGTGTTAGAACATTTTTGACATTGTCATAGAATCCTGATATGTTCCCCACTAAATCATATCACTTTAATTCAAGTTTAATCACTCAATTATGATCTTTTTATTTCTGAAAGCAAAGCCTATCGACACATCAATCATAATCCAAGTCTATTCGTATTTAAGCCTTTGAAAGTACTTAGACTCTTTTAGAACTTTGTAATATCATTTCTCATTTAAGTATGAAAATTTCTTTTGTTTGTAGTTTTCAATCCTTTGATCTTGACTCCCCCTAAAACCAAAAATATTTTTCACAATGTATTTTCTAATTTTCTCCCCCTAAAATTATGATTGTTCTTTTTTAAAGAAAAAGAAACAATTGCAATTTTATTCTTTATTAAAAAAATGAAAAATATTTTTTTGAAGATTCATTAAACCAATTTATCCAAAGTTAATCATTCCCAATGATTGCACAAGGAAATCAAATCGAGAATGATCAAATGCCTTGGTAAATAAGTCAGCAATATTTTCGGTTGACGGCACTTGTTTTAAATGAATAAGTTTTCGATCAAAACAGTCACGGATAAAATGGATGTGGATGTCAATGTGTTTAGTTTTGGAGTGTTGAATGGGATTTTTAACGATGTTCAGAACTGCCGTGTTGTCACACCAAATGGGTGTGTCATAGATGTTGAGACCATAATCGAGAAGTTGTTGTTGAATCCAGACAAGCTGGGAACAACAGCTCGATGCAGCCATATATTCAGCTTCGGCAGTGGATGTGGATACAGTGTTCTGCTTTTTACACTGCCAAGAAATGAGTCGGTTGCCCAGGAATTGACATCCTCCTGTAGTTGATTTCCTGTCTAAATTACAACCACCATAATCACTGTCAGTATAAGCAAATAAATTGAAATCAGAATTTCGAGGATACCAAAGACCAAGTTTGGGTTGACCCTTGAGATACTTGAAAATCCGCTTGACAGCTTTCATGTGTGATTCCTTTGGATCACTCTGATAGCGGGCACACTGACAAACAGGGAACATGATATCCGGCCTGCTTGCAGTGAGATACATGAGGGAACCAATCATTGATCTGTACAGATGTTGATTAACTGATTCTCCTAATGGATCTGGAGTAAGAGTAGGACGAGAAGCCATGGGAGTTGGAGCTACTTTGGAATCTTGAAACTTGTATTTCTCAAGAATAGTCTGAACATACTTTTCTTGATGAATGAGAATACCAGTTTCAGATTGAGTAACTTGAATACCCAAGAAAAATGAAATTTCTCCAAGAGAACTCATCTTAAATTTCTTCTTCATCACTTCTTCAAACTCCATGCACATACTATCATTGGTAGATCCAAAAATGATATCATCGACATAGATTTGAACCAGAATGATGTCATTGCCTGATTTACGAATGAATAAGGTTTGATCAATTGCGCCTCGTGAATAACCATTTGCAAGCAAATGTTCAGTCAGAGTTGCATACCAAGCACGAGGTGCTTGATGTAAACCATATAATGCCTTATCCAACTTGTAAACATAATCAGGATGATCTGGGTCTTCAAATCCTGGAGGCTGACAAACATAGGTTTCTTCCTTCATTTCCCCGTATAAAAATGCAGTTTTAACATCCATCTGATACACCTTGATATTCATGTATGAAGCAAAGGCTAAGAATATGCGTATTGCTTCAAGTCTTGCAACTGGAGCATACACTTCTTCATAATCCGATCCTTCAACTTGATAGAATCCCTGCACTACAAGACGTGCTTTGTTCCGAACTATAACACCTTTTTCATCCGTCTTGTTTTTGAATATCCATTTTGTTCCAATCGGAAGCTTATCCTTTGGAAGTTCTACAAGATGCCAAACATTCAGCTTCTTAAATTGCATCAGCTCATCTTGCATTGCTTCTATCCAGCTGTTTTCCTTGAGTGCCATTTCCACATTCTTGGGCACTATTCGCAATAGAAAGCAAGCATAAAGGCATGTGTTGATTGCTCCTGATCGACTTCTGGTAATAACTCCTTCATGCAATGGACCAATGATTGCTTCTGTTGGATGAGTTTTATGTATTCTTAATTGAGGAATATCATCTGCAATCATCCCATCTTCCAAATTAGTAATGTGTTCAACATTGTCAAGAACTTCTTCAGATTGTCTAGATAGATACACAATATTTTCTTCAAGTGTGTCATCTGAAATAGGATTTTCAGTAGCAGTAGACACATTTGGAGATTCTTCAAAAGGAACTTGAATGACTTCTATTGGTGTATCCATAGTTTCTGAAGAAGATGAAGATAATGGTGAACTCGATGATTCTTCCAGCTCCTGATTGAGAATTTGTTTAGAAGGAATATCTGATAACTCAGAACATTCAGATACTTGCACAGAAGCTGTAGGAATAGCCTTGGATGATGAAGAAATTACAGAATCATCAGATATAATAGATGGGAGTTCCTCAATGATTTTGTTCTCCAAAGATATTGCTTGAGAATTAGAATCTGCAGATAAAGGTTTAGAAATTTTAAAATTTATGAACAAAGATTCATAATCATAAACCCATGAAGGAGCTGAACCTGCATCAGTTATGTTAAGCTCGTGCCAATCAATGTTAAACGACTCAATTATTTGTCTAGTTCTTTTATTATAAACTCGATATGCAACCTTATTGGCAGCATATCCCACAAAGTAACATTCATCAGCCTTTTCAGAAAATTTTGAAGTTGATTCAGTTGTATGCAACAAAGTGCAACAACAACCAAAGGCTTTAAAATATTTAACTTTAGGTTTGAGTTTATAAAATATTTCATACGGAGTCATATTTAATCTTTTATTGATTAAAACATGATTCTGAACATAACATGCAGTATTTACTGCTTCAGCCCAAAAGAACAAAGATAATTTGGCAGCAGATATCATTGTTCTAGCAGCTTCAATCAATGTTCTATTCCTTCTTTCTGCAACCTCATTCTGTTGTGGAGTGCCTGCAGCACTGAATTGTCTAGCAATGCCCTTGGATTCACAAAACTCATTCAAAGTTTGATTGCAAAACTCTATTCCATTGTCACTTCAGATGCATTTTACCTTTTTATCTGTCTGATTCTCCACCAAATTAATGAATTTGATCAAAAGGTGTGGAGTCTCATCCTTAGATGCTAAGAAAAACACCTAAGTAAATCTAGAAAAGTCATCAGTAACAACCAAACAATAAGATCTTCGACCCAAACTTAAAACACTCACTGGACCGAATAGATCCATGTGTAAGAGTTGTAAGATTGATTCGATTGAGTTGTGTGCAATTGGTTTGTGAGGAAGTTTATATTGTTTACCCTTTGAACATGACAAACAATGTTCATTTAATTGAAATTCTTTTTCGGGTAAACCAATGACATGATTTTCACGTACCAGTTTGTTCATATTTTTAAGATTGACATGTCTTAACCGACGATGCCATAACATGGAATCATTCTCCGAGGCTTTGGACAATAAGCAAGAAGCAGTTACCAAAGAATTTGAACAATGCATATCAAGAAGATATGTATCATTGTCTCTCGGAGTCCTCATCAAAACCCATTCATTAGGAATAACAAAACCCGGTTTTATGATTAAACATTCTTTGTTAGTGAAGTGTGTATGTTTGTCACAAATTTGAGACACATTTAACAGGTTATGTTTTAATTCCTCAACAAAGTTCACATTTTCAAAGCTAAGGACACCATTAGTAACTGTACCACGCTTAGTTATACGTCCTCCTTTGTCTCCTGCGAAAATCACTCTTCCACAATTATAAGACTGAACATCTTGTAGTAAAGATAAATTTCTAGTCATATGTCTTGAACAACCGCTGTCTACATGCCATAGGCTTTCAATAGTCTTTTGCGGTTGTCCCTGCATAAGTAACAAACTTACTTAGCTTTTGGTACCCAAGTCAAACATGACTTGAGCACACTATGTGTTGTATTAAGACAAAAAGATTTTAGAGTGTTATATTTATTCAGCACATCAGTCTTTTCATTAACACTTTTCACCTTAATGTTTTCTTTTAAATCAATTTTCAAACTCTTATGCTTTTCGACATTATAAGCATTATCAACTTTTGATTTCATTTGTTTTGCAAATTTTCCATGAGTGAAAAACATTTTTCTATTATGAGCAATAGAATTATGAAATCGTTGTTTGCTTAATGATTTTTGTCGAATAGGACAATTATTTGCTAAATGATTTAAGTTTCCACACTGATAACATTTCCTTTGTTGTGTGTGGAAAACAAACTGTGGATGACAATTATGAAAATTTCATAAAAACCAAAGTCAGATTGACTTTTTGGTTTAACATTCTGCACAGTCTCTCGAATCTTTGCTTCATTTGATAATTGGTTGTTCATCTTTTGCAAATTCGAGGATATTGTTGAATTATGACCACTTTTGATATGAGATTTAGCAGCTGTGTCTTTTGGAATTGATGATGCTGGAATAGGACCGGTCTTAGAATTTGCTGGAGTAGGACCAGGCTTTGATATACGAATGGATGCTGGAGATTGACCAGGCTTTGATATTTGAATGGATGCTGGAGAAGGACCAGGCTTTTGAATTTTTAGATTGGATGAAGAAAGAGCATTCACTTGTAAATCTGGGCTATAAATATCTTGGTTCACAAGGTTAGCATTATGATGAAGTTTATTTTTAAAGAATCGAAAATTCGTTTCTTTAAAAATATAATCTTCTTTTTCAATTAAACCTTTAGAAACAAATCTATTTTTAAAGTCCTTTTCAAGTTTTGCTTTTTGATTTGCCCTCTGATTTGCATTCAAATTACATGTATTATTTGATTTAATCTCATTTAAATCAACAATCTTTTCATTTCTTGACAAAGTTTGATTACAACCAGATCTTAAAGCATTTACATTCTTATTTTTCAAACTTTCACTTTCAATTTCACTCTCACTGTCACTCTCCCACTCTTCAACCAAACCATCCACCTTCACATGATCTGCACAAAAATTTTCATTTGATTGTTTAGGTTTAGTTATTATGATAGGATCAACAGAAAGATTTACTTTGACTGAGGGTTTTAAGTCTAGAGATGGAGAGAAACCTATCCCATAGCTCATATCAGAATCAGAAATAACATCAGATGAAGGTAAACATGAATAATCATGATTAATTGGAGGAGCAATGTTTGAAAATCCAACACCGCATTTTCCTCCTTTTATCTTCTGTGTCATTTGTGACTTGATAATCCCTTCAACCATAGTTGATGAAAGTTCAAATTTTCCAACAGTCAATTTAGCCGAGGCTAGTTCACTGTTGAGTCTGTTAATTTCTAAGGCGAGTTCATTGTTTCTATTTGTCCAATCATTATTTGTATATTCTTTATCATGAAGATTTAATTGCAAATTGTATACTGTACTATTTAAACCTTCAAGTTTTTCTTTGAAAATCTTTTCATTTGATTTGTGTTTTCGAGCTTGATATTGAAGTTTTTCAACTTCTATTATCAAGTTTCATTATGAACTCTATACCTTTGAACTTTCTCAACATAAGAATTTGTGCATAAACCATCATATACCTTTGGTTCAGAACTTTCTTCTTCAGTCTCTTCATCCTTCTTAACCATGAAAGCCTTTATAACAGCAGCTTGTTCTTCCACTGGAGCAACTTTAACAGTCTTTAGATCTTCACATTGGCATTTGACTGGAGGCTCAACAGTGTACTCTTCAACCGCTATCCTTTTCTCAGCAATTTTCTCATCCTGTTCTTTCTTCTCAGCTTTCTCTTCACAGTTACCTTCTTCTTTCTCTTCTTCAACTTCCTCATTCTTTTCTTCATCTTACTGCTTCTCTTCATCTTGATACTGAAATTGGTACTGGGAACAAGCCACCTAGACTTCTCAGCGAAGATGTTATTATTGTTATTATTGTTATTTTTGTTATTATTGTTATTGTTGTTATTATTGTTAGTATTGTTAGTATTGTTATTATTATCATTATTGTAATTATTGTCATTATTGTCATTATTGTTATTATTATTGTTATTATTATTGTTATTATTATTATTATTATTGTTATTATTATTGTTATTATTATTGTTATTATTATTGATATTATTATTGTTATTATTATTGTTATTATTATTGTTATTATTATTGTTATTATTATTGTTTTGTTGTTGTTGTTGTTATTATTGTTATTATTGTTATTATTATTAATATTATTGTTATTATTTTTATTCTTGTTATTATTGTTATTATTGTTATTATTATTAATATTATTGTTATTATTTTTATTCTTGTTATTAGTGTTATTATTACTGTTATTATTACTGTTATTATTAGTGTTATTATTACTGTGATTATTACTGTGATTATTACTGTGATTATTACTGTGATTATTATTGTGATTATTATTGTTGTTGTTGTTATTATTATTATTATTATTATTATTATTATTATTATTATTATTATTATTATTATTATTATTATTATTATTATTATTATTATTAATATTATTTTCGTTTATGGACATCGATGACCGACAATGAAAATCCAATTCTGCAGAATTTTTGTCATCTCCGATGCGGATATGGATAACCGCATATCGCATGATGAACTGTTAGATGTGCTTGATCACATAGTACTCAGCTTAAATATAGACCATATGAATGACAATGACAAGAAAGAGTTTTTGACACACTTCGAGCATGATGAACGTGGAATCGAATGGCCGAAGTTCAAACAGGGATGGGCTAACTGGCTGCAAAAATGGAAGAATGTCGTAAACAGCTCTCGTAATTCTGCTTATAAAAGTCCCAGGGCAAGTAACTTAAGCTCGATCATTTTGTTTGATGATTATAATAATCTTCATCAACTCTAAACATTGTAATTAAACAACTTATTTCCATTTTGATTACAGGTTGGGAGTGTAGCAATAAAAAAATGGGTGCAAATTTTACAGCAACAGAGAAAATCATGCAAAGAATCTTAAAGCAAGTTCTTGAAACATATAAAATAGTGAGAAGAAACGGCGAACCCCACATAGAAAATATAGAAAGGTATCTTGATTTATTAATCGATCTCTTCGCTTTTTGGGTTTCATGTTATTTTGAAGTTAGATGATTTTAATATCTTGTTTGTACACAAATATAGGTTATTTTCTTTATACGACCGTGATAGAGACAATGAATTACATCGAGATGAGTTTAAAGAATTCATTGGTACTCTTCACTTTGGAATATCGTTGGATCATGATAAAGTCTTTGAAGTACTAGAAAAAGAGTTCAGCAATAATGGCAATTCTAGCACCATAAAGAGAAATGAATTTGTAGAAGGATTCATTATATGGATTAAAAACTTGTTGATCCAAATTTTGAAGAGGTAACCTGAAATGTCAAACAAACTAACATAAGTTTTATCAAATAATATGTATATGTTTACTCATGAACTGATATTTCTAACATACTGCAACTTACTTTTATAGGACAATATGGTAGAAACCGACACACCGGTTGACATGGTAAGACCTGAAGCAAGCATCATGTATGTTATATTCGGTGTAGGTACCATGTACGTGCTTTCAGGGGCATTCACGCATACTACAGTTCTCGAATGCCGCTAAACTACCTTCTCACTTGACTTCATTTGTTGTGTTCCCGATTGCCATGAATGCTAAAATAGTAATCAAAGCATGCCTCTATGCAGGACCGCGTGTCACAAAGAATCATTCTTTGATATTTACAGAGGTTAATATGTAATAAAGTTAAGCAAATCAATAAATATGATATATGGTGGAAACTAACATCATAAGTTGGTTTGCTATACGCAGATTTATAATGGATTGGTGATGAATAACCTTATGGGACCGCTAACATTGCTCGCTATCGTGTACATGAAGGGATTATCTTGGACCTATTCGAATGAGGTCCTAACCATCATGACATCCTGCGCCATTGTTGGCTTATATGCTTTCAACCGTGACGCTTACCCTCTTGGGCGTCCATCTCAGCGATGCTTCTATACCCGATCTACGTGTGCCTTTATTATGTTTTGGGAGCTTAAACGTGCTTGTTGTTAGATGTCGAATTGAAGTTGATGTTTCATTGTTTGATTTGAATAATGATGAATAAAATGTTGTTGTTTTCAATAGATTTAGCATGCATACAATGAAGCATATAATCTTGATATGTTTTTTTTTGAAAGATCAACAAACTTTTATTCCACCAAAATATGTTAGCAGGAAGCTAACAAAATACAAAACTCCATACATACTTATACGCACACCATCGAAACAAGAGAAACAACATATTAAGCAAGAGAAAACCAACCACCTATCTTTACCATCCCACTTATTCCATATATTCCAATCCAATTCCATCGCCTTGGACCTAGACTTAATCTAGAGAAAACTTCTTGATTTAATCTCCTCCAGGATCTTCTGCACATTGCCATTTGCACCCTTAAACACTACCTCGTTTCTAGTCTTCCATAAGCACCATAGTGTCGTTTGAATAACCGCATGGAGAGCTTTTTTATATTTATGGGATCCACCCACATAATTCACCAAATCAAATAAGTCTCGGGTCTCAAATGCAAAAATAGGTGGAACATTCACCCACTGTGAAACCACTGACCAGATTGTTTGAGCAAAACCACAATTAACAAACAAATGTTCCACCGATTCTAAGTAGTCTCGACATAACGGACACATTAACGATCCCACGTGTATGTTCCTTTTGTCCAACAAGTCCCTCGTCGGAAGTCGGTTCAGCCATGCCCTCCATACACACACCCCCACTTTCTTTGGCATCTAACTATTCCATAAGAATCGCGAACCCGGTTGATCACGTCTCAACTCCATCAACTTGTTTTTCACACTCTTAACAGAAAACTCTCCTGATCCGTCAAGAGACCACACCCACCGATCGCTAGAAGACAATAGCCGAGGTCGATCAATTAGCGTCACAAGTTGCTCTAGCTGATCAGCTTCTGGACCCCCTTCCGGAGGTCTTTTCCAGCTCCAATTCCACGAGAACACTCCTTCGATACCCACTACTCGATCCAATACGGAACATCCTTTATTAACCTCAAGTTGGAATAGCTCCGGAAGCCAACTAGCCAGCGGCCTATCCTGACACCATACATCCAACCAGAATCTTATACCTTCACCTTGACCCACCACTCCTTTGATTATAACCGATATATCCATCCCATTTGTCCTCAAGCTATCAGTTGCCTTGTATAAATTCTTCCATGGACCCGTCACAGCTAGCTTTATTGGTATATAATTCCAATTCCTCAAGCCTCCATGTATTGACCAAATGACTTTCCTCCAAAGACCCGCCTGATCAGTTTTAAACCTCCACCACCATTTAGTCAATAATGCTAAATTTTCATCCCGTAAAGAGTCGATTCCAAGACCACCATAACTCTCTAGGGCAATCACTTTTTCCCACGATACCCAACTCAATTTTGATTTCTCCTCCGATCCTCCCCAAAAGAATAGCCTCCTGATCCTTTCTAACTCATTCAAAATTGCTTCAGGTGCCCGAAACAAAGAAAAATAATATGTTGGTAAAGCATTCATCACCGATTTTAGTAACGTAATTCTTCCCCCAACCGATAACAACTTTGAACTCCAGTTAGACAATCTCCTCTTGAATGTCTCTACCACCGGCTTTGAGAATTTGGTCAAATTCATATTAGCTCCCACCTGTAAACCCAGAAATTTAAATGGAAACTCGCCACCTTTACATCCTAGCGAGGCCGCCATATTCTATACTTCGTCTCTTTGTACTCCATTACCGAAAATACTACACTTTGACATGTTCACCCTTAACCCATAAACCATATAGAAACATCTCAACAACCTCCTTATACTTACCACATTAGCCTCTGACTATTCTCCTAAAAACACCACATCGTCCGCGTACATAAAGTGAGATAATACAAGGTCCGAACCCGCACACTTGATCCCATGATACATATTATGAGAACATGCACGTCTCATAAAGCACGAAAGAGACTCCATGACTAACACAAACAAGAAGGGAGACATGGGGTCTCCTTGTCTTAGGCCCCTCGAGCATGGAAACTCATTTGTGGGAGAGCCGTTAACAAGCACCAAAGCTCTGGCCGATGTTACTATCGCCATGACTCATCCTCTCTACCTATCCGGGAAGTTCATTTGCCTCATCATTGAATCCAGAAACTCCCAGCTGATAGAGTCATACGCTTTCTCTAGATCCACCTTCAAGATCATGCCTTTCCTCTTTGAACTCTTCAACCATCCAATCACTTCATTAAGCATAAGGGGTCCATCCATAATACTCCTATTAGCGATAAATGCCGACTGTTCAGGTGATACCAGCTTTCCGATAACCACTTTTAACCGGTTGGCTAAAACCTTAGAAATGACCTTGCTAATACAGCCAATAAGACTTATGGGTCTATAATCTCCAAAGTCTTTCGGGTCCCAACATTTAGGAATCAATGTGATAAACGATGAAGCTATCCCTGCATTCAGCACCGGATAATAAAAAAGTCATCCATCATTTTGGCGAAGTCCTCTTGTAAGGCTGTCCAAAACCGTTTAAGGAAACCAAAATTGAACCCATCCGGACCCGGAGCTTGATCACAACCGCACTCCCATACTGCACTTTTAATTTCTTCCATAGTGAAAACTCTTGTTAAAGTTTCAGCTTCCGAATCCGACAACCGGCGCACATCCGGGCATTCAAACGAAGGCCGGTAATTCATTGGTTCTTGAAATCTTTCCTCAAAGAACACTACCGCTCTATCCTTTATTGCAGCAGGCTACGTTACCTAACTCACATCTACCAGCAGCCCATTGAGTCTGTTATTAGAAATATTAGCATTAACAATGCTATGGAAATACCCGGAGTTCTCATCACCATCAACCGCCCATCTTATTCTAGCCTTTTGTTTCACATCTTGTATTTTTTGACGATCAAATTCGGCGATATAGTTTTTACACTCCATCCTTCTGCTTAACTCATCCGAAGTCAGACTTCTATTCTCAACCCCTACTTCCAACTCTTCCAGTTCTTTTATCATTTCCTTATACGTACCTTCACTATTCAACTTCTCTTTCACCACCCACCATTTAATCTTATTCTTGAGATACTTTAATTTTGTAGATAGTGCCAAATCTGCAGGACCATAAAATTTAAAAAGGTTGCATTCTTTTGTCATAAACTCGACAAAACCAGGCAACTCCATCCATGAATTGAAAAATCCAGGATATATCCAAAATCCACCGGGCCAGTACATAATAGAATTAGATAATGGTCAGAGAGATATCTTGACAATGTTATCACTGAAGCGTCCGACCATTTATCCAAGAAGTTCCTACATACCAAGAACCTGTCCAACTTACTCATCCTAATCCCGTTATCCGACATGTACGTAAACTTCCTCCCACCCATGTTATACTCATGCAAATCAGCTTCATCAATAAACACATTGAACTCATCAGCATTTCTCCTAATTCTTCCTTTCTGTATGATCCCGCACGTCATTAAAATCCCCCATAATTACCCATAAACCGGGGCACCTTCGTTTCAAACCAATTAGTTTTGCCCATAATTCTCTTCTCAACGCCGGATCATTTGGTGCATGTATGTTAGCCGCGTTCAGTCTGATTCCTTCCGTAATAACATCACCCACCACCACCAGACAGTGTCTCATTTTTATCGAATGCTCTTTTTTAAAAATTGAAGGATCCCAAAGGCTCACCAACCCACCCGATTGACCAATTGCACCCACCTGGTCCATCTCAAAAGCCGACCTTCCCCAAAGCATACTAAAGTTAAACTGAGCTCCCTCTGTCAAATTAGACTCTTGGATCGCCAAGAAGTTAACTTTATGACTAGTTTTTAAGCCTTTGATCCACCCCTATTTCCGTGGATCCCTTACCCCCCGAATATTAATAGCTAAACAATTCATTGATGAATATTCATAACCCCGTCACCATTAACTAATTCTTTCAACTACCCTTCAAAACCATCAAATCGAATCCCTATTTTTGAAGCATACATTACCGTTTCAGCAACCTCCTTCTCCTTCAACAGTTCTGATTAAGGCTCGGAGGTTGGCATCTCCGTATAATCAAGCGCCGAATCCTCAACCAGTGTCCGAGTACCTCCAGCTTCCTTCTCCAACTGACCGCCATCTTCATCAGGGGGAGATTGATTTTCCTCCTTTTGTACTTGGAACCCGCTTTCTGGCATTGTGTTTAGATTTGGAAAATTCACTGATGTGTTTGGTGTTTTAAATGGCTTGAACGTTGGACCCTGGGTAGATTCCACAGATGGTGGGCTTCTTTGGTTCCTGCCCTGTTTGCCTAGAATTACTCCACTAAGCCCAATGCCTGAAGTTGGGCCAGTCCCACCATTCTGGGCCCAATTATGTTCCCCTTGTAAACACACCGGTCCACTACCCACAATTGTGGTTCTCCCGCTGACTTCAGTTTCAAAATTGCAATTATTATCATCCGCATGCAGCATACCCCCAACTACCTCCACACAATTTTCTAAAACCCCATGCACCGCCGACTTCTTTCCGGCCTAAACGTGTGACTCTTGATTTCCCTTGCCAACCACATCATCAAACGATTGATCTTCCACCAGTAGTTCGTTCCTCCCGTTAGCGTCTACATCCGCCGGCCTATCCTCCCTGATCTCCCCTTCTTCAAACTCACCTTAAATAGTGTTTGAGTTAGATTATAATTAGTTTATGTCTACTATAAATATAAGATTTTGTATTTGGGTTTATAAGTCGAGTTCTATAATAAGAAAAGAGTTTTGAATTATGTTACTTCAATGCTACATGTTTATATATATTTTCGGGTTGATCCAATTGGTTACTCCAACATACAATCCCATATTTTGTTGCTTGCAACTAATAATAAGTTATGGTTTCATCGCTTGAATTGCTAAGTCATATGTGAATTGATTGAAAAAACTAAAAAAGAATGAAGAAATAAGCCACACCTACAAAGAATAAAAGCTTTTCGCTCAATAAAACTTAGATATATGATAAATAATTCACTCATCTATGTTCTTTGAGCTTTTTGATGAATAAGAATGATGTGTAGGGTTTTTCACTACATTAAAATGTTTAACTATGTGTTTTTATGTGTTTAATATTATAGAACACAATTTAATTGATTTTTAGGCTCGCGGAATTAAAACAGGCACACTTCGGGTGTTCTCGGGTGTTTTCGGGAGTTTTCGGGAGTTAGGATGGAAGCTGGAAGCTCACGAAGAAGACAACACTTGAGAAATAAAAGAAATGAAGAAAAAGTGAATAAGAGACGTAAATTACGTCCCTAGGGACATAATTTACGTCCCTAGGGACGTAATTTACGTGTCCCTAGGGACGTACTTTACGTGTCCCTAGGGACGTAAATTACGTGTCCCTAGGGACGTAAATTACGTCCCTGTGGACATAAATTACGTCCTATGTGTGATCAGCTAAAATAAAGCACACAAACTAGAACGTAAAACAGGAGAAAAAAGTGTTAATTCGGGGGTTAGTAATTACGTCCCTGAGGACATAGGGACGTAATTACGTTCCTAGGATGACTAATACGAAAATTTAGGTTTTTGAGACCTAATTAAAGGTTAAAAGGGAATTGCGGAAAAAAACTTCACCAAGTCATTTTTAGGCATTCAAGAGCAATTTGAGAGCAAAGAACACCTACGGAATCATCCTTTAAAGCAATTAGCTCCTACTACAATCGATTTTGATTCCATGACAACCATTATCGGCTAATCACCCGTGATCTTCTTAGTGTGTAGGGTTTGTGTTTATGACATTTGTTTAACTTTAGTTCTTCTTAGATTGGGTTAAAGTTTTGATTGGCACGTTAAGCTATATGATTTCATTTATTGGTTGATTACTTTAAAATGGTTTTTCTTTATTTTGAATCTTAATCTAATACTTTTTAGTTTTTTGTTTCTTTACATCATGAGCATTTTGAGTCTTAGGTTTTGATTAGCAAATTGAAATTGTAGTTTGTGAATAGGTCCATTGACAACCGTTCCATCTTTATTACTGAAATCAGTCAAACCAATACAATTATGTCTATGTGATTGTTTGCTAAAAATAACTTGGTTACAATTTTGTTTTACAAACCTGAAACCCGAAAATGTTTTCAAAACCTAAAACCCGGAAATGTTTTCAAAACCAATCAAGTTTGTTACTTTGCAATTTTGCTTTCTAAATCGATCCTTAATTTAAAGTTGTTTTATTGAGTAATTTAAAATCATTAAACTAAAGTTACACTTTTTAAATTAATCCTTAATTTTGATTTCTAAATCAATCCCTAATTCTAATAATCAATCATACAATGATTAAAGAAAACCAAAGTTATAGAAAACTAAAAGTAGGTTTAAACATAATCAAATCGTTTAAATAATCAAATCATGAATTGTGTCCTCAAGAACTTGAAAGGTTCAAGATTCAATCTCAAATCTAAGTTACAACTAAGAAAAATGAAAATTTGCACAAACCCGCCATCCTAAGTGGATCACAAATGTTTAGCCTTGCATAATCATTGATTCTTCAATATGAGTATAATTAATCATGTGAATCCGGATGAATTTGATGTTGGAAAGCTTTAGAATGGTGAAAGATATAAGCTTTTTCATCCAAGATTGCAGTCAAGAAAGATATATTTCGTAGTAGGTTCAATCCCCCTTTTAAAACACCTTAAATTAGGTTAAAATCCACCAAAAAGCGGCGCTCGGCGTCGGTGGCACCCCCAACGTCATTTGGGTTGAATTCTACTGACCAATGGTGGCTCTGACGGTGTTTTTTGACGGTACCGATGTCGGTGGCGCCTAGGATGACGCTGTTGCGCCACCTCTTTCACAAAGTTGATTTTCATGTGTAACTTTTCTAGGGTTGTTAATAGGTTGTGGATCTCGTAACTTCTTTCCTAGCTCAAGTTATGTCCGTTTTAAATTATCGTTATCTTGCAACTTCTCTTTTACATTTCTTCACTTCCCGAGCTTCAACTTTCGTCCCGTTTCTTCCAACTTCTTCATATTCTTCACGTTTATTCTACAAACACAAGAATATCCTAATAGTAACTCTATTTCTCATTATTTTACATGTAAAACATGGAAATAAAGGCTATAAACCTTGAACTTTCACCACCCGATCACAATCCCCACACTTATCTTTTACTTGTCCTTAAGCAAAGCTAAATTGTAGTTTATAAACCCGTCATTTCAAATACACATCACTAATCACTTATTAAAAGTCAGTTAAGGTCCTAGGCTTTGCCTTTATTCACAAGACTTACATCGTTCAATAGATCTACATTCTAACAAGTTAATTATATTTAAGTAAAATAGGAAATCGCCCGCTAGGCCTAACGTGCTTTTAACTTTTATTCTCATGCACACACCTCTCATAAGAATTCACTCCTCTCGGTTATTATCTGGACTAGTAACAAATGTACTAGTGTAATCTCTCAATAACCCAATATATCATCTTGTTCACATAATCTTGTATAGCAATCACACCTCCACTACTTGCATAGACTTTGCACATATCTAAAGTACTTACGGGTTTTTGGGTTAAGATAAAGGTAAGAAATTTTGGTTTTTTAGAGTGACTAACACAAACAAAAAGATGAACTAAACCACTAAACAATCCTTATTAATTAGACTAGTTGAGCTAGATCACTTTGATCCATTCTAAACCACTGCATTTTTTTCTTTTACATTTAATTTTCATTTTTCATCAGTTTTTTTCTTTCATAATATAAGCTTGACTTCGAATGCTCTTTTACTTTGAATGATTTCGCGATCGGTTATCAACTAACAACTTAGGCTTTATATATTGGGTTTAACAAAAGAATAGTTAAGGCTCGATATGGTTACTAAGCGTTAGGATGGATAACAATAAACAAACGATAACAAGTAAAGGGGGTTTCTAAATTGCCTTTCTCATTTGTGCGCAAACACTTTGATTATAATCTTGATGTGCATCAAATAATACAAGTTCTGCAACAAGAGTGGTATATGGCATACCCTCAACAAACGCATATATATATATGTACGTATGTACGTATGTACGCAGGTACGCAGGTACGCAGGTACGCAGGTACGCAGGTACACAGGTACGCAGGTGATGCGTTCATGTTTTGTATATGTTTTAAGTGTTTAAATGTATGCGTTTAACGTGATTTTTATATCGAGCGTAATCACTTTGTGTTAGGTTTGAATTGTAGGTGTGGGAAGCTTAAATGATGTATTCAAGGGGTGCACGAAGATTGGATGATATATAGATGAAAAGAGATGAAGAAAATGAAGAAATTGGTGCAAAATGAGCATACGACGTAACTTACGTCCTAAAGGAAGTAAGCTACGTCCTTTCTAAAAATGACAATTTTTGGGACGTAAGACAGAGGCTAACCACGTATATCATGAGGGAGGACGTAATTTACGTCCCTAAGGACGTAACTTACGTCGTATGGTCAGATTTGACGTAATTCTCCGGATTTTGACCATATTTAAGGAGGGTTATCAATTCTAAAAACCCTAATTCGCATTGGGAGCAAAAAGGGACGAACTTTGGTGATTCTTGAGATTTCTTGGACTTCTATAACTCATTTCGATTCATTCAATCATGTTCCAATCAATTCTTGTTTATGAATTCATGAAGATGCAAGGCTAAACTTCACGTGATCTACCTCGGGTGATTGGGTTTGTGTTTTTAGGTTTTTGTTTATGTTCAAATTGTGTTGGGATTAAACTATAGAACCCATTAAGTTCTTTATTGAGTTTAACTTGTGTCTTGATTGTTTAAACAATTGTTTTAGTAAATCTTGATTTGAACTTCATATGATTATGCGCGAGTTGTATGATTGCAAAGTTTTGGTTGTTAATTCAATTGACATGGTGTACTAAGACCCGTTAAGTCTTGGTTATCTTTGCCACTTAGTCATTACACTTATAGAATCCCCGTTAAGGATTTCCCACCAAGTTGAACTAGGCGACTACCGAGAACCGAACTTGAATCCCGGGGTGGATTACCCTTTTTCATAACTATCTTCTAATCAATTTCATTAATTGCAATTTGTTATTTCAATTAAGTTGTTAATCATTCTAAAATTCACTTTTCACAGCCAAGAGGCAATAGTTTAATAATTCATTAGTTAATCTATTTTCTTACAAATCAAAGTACGACGCACCGACCACTAATTCCACGAGGTTCGACAACCCTACTTACCCTAACTAGTTTAAGGTGAATAGGAACACACATTTAACATCTTATTTGATTGTTACTTCGACAACGATCAGCAGGTACGCAGGTACGCAGGTACGCAGGTACGCATGTACGCATGTACGCAGGTACGCAGGTACGCATGTACGTACGTACGCATGTTGTACGTACTACGCATGTACGTACGTACACATGTACGTATGTAGGTATGTATGTATGTATGTATGCATGCATGCATGTATGTATGTATGTATGTATGTATGTATGTATGTATGTATGTATGTATGTATGTATGTATGTATGTATGTATGTATATGTATGTATATGTGAATTGTATATATGTATGTATATGTTAGGACCGTGTACATACGGAGTACTAACTGATTCTGCGCGTATACCACTCAAATAGTGCGGAATCCTATTTGATTGACGATCCAATCAGTGAGAATGACAATCTGATCAATCCTTACGATGAAACAAACGTTAAGAACAATCTAGAATTGATTAGAGACAAACTATGAAGTTGGAATGGTGAACAAGAACTCTATGGACGGCTAGGGTATGTGTCTATTTGAAGTGTTTTGTTTTTCCACGAATTAAGTGGTATTTATAGGTTTGGTGTCTTCATTCATGCGACTGAACCATTAGCATGGTTCAGTCGTGCGACTGGAGCATGCGTTGATCCATTCGCACGACTGAAGGTCCAGTCGTGCGACTGAGTCAATCTCATGTCATAATCGTGCGACTGATCCAGTCTCCTGGTTCAGTCGTACGACTGGTCCATTAGCATGAAGTGTTCATGCGTATGGTCCATTAGCATGGTCCATTCGCATGAGAACTTCATACAATTCACAAACCTATATAGTTAGTTCAATATGCGTTATCACACAATAAACAATGAAACACTAAACATTATAAGCATCAACCGCATATTGTATTTCATCTATACCCATTTAATTACAAATATGTAAGATATGAAAGACCTTTTACATTAAGCTCCTAAACTAGGTACATATGCATCAACAAACTCCCTCTTGGACCTAGTTTACATCAGTGTCTAACATTCTTCATCACCTCTTCAAACTTCTTGTACTTTTCCTCTCTTGTAACTCTGACATTTATCTCAAATGCAAAACAGAGTCGTATAATGTTCTGGAACTAGAGGGTTGTACAATGTCTTGTGTATTGTAAAATAGTGGCCACTGGTACAATGTATATACATCATCAGCAGATAAATTAGTCAGCCACATTAGGTCAAACACCCTGATAGTATCCATTTGACCCTCTTTCTGCAAGACTATCACCGCTTCACCTGTTCTCCAATCGTAGTACCAGCACTTAAAGTGTGTAGTGAAGTCTTGTGGCATTTCCTTTAGTGGGATTCTTGACATAGTGTGCGGAGGACTCCACTTCAACATAACCTTAGGCTTGCCAGTAATGGAATTAACTTCAGACCTTCTAATATACCTCGTCGGTTGTTGAGGTCTAAAGTTAACCCACCTGGTGTGGTACTCCCTTCTCAAAGCATCCTCAAACCAGCCTGACATCTTTTTCAGGTCAGCATACAGCTACTTTAGGCGTGCCAGCTGGTTGAGCTCAAAACCGGGAAGAGTCTTTAGATCATGTGGAAATCTAAAGTACTCTATTCCCTTCTCCCTCTTCACAGCATATACATTTACATCCTCAAAATATGCCCACGCTATAATCTTGCCTGACACCTTGAGATGCTTCTTCACTTTGTAGAGCTTGGTGTAGGCACTCGGCTTTGGTGCAGTGCGCTAGGCTCAGATCTCTGCAAAAAAAGCCGCCCATTCAGCCTTTTTGATATCAACATCGGTGTCCGAGGCTTGGGCTTGGATTGTTGATGTCTCTGCCTCCTTTTCCATCTGATCCAGCTTCTCAAATGTATCACTGCCGAGGGTATCACCCAAATTGGGAACCACATTTCCCTCTCGATCAGTGTACTCTGGATAATGCTGGGCTATGACGTCTTCAATCTCTATTTCGTCCACATCATTAAGCTCGTCGTCACTAGCCACATCAACGGTAGGGGCATCCTTGACAATCTCGTCCGGGTTGAGCCGGAACATCTCAGCAAGTGCTTATCAGTAAGGTCATGAATTATTTCTCCTTCTTCGGGAGTATAACTCATAGACCTCCTGACAATCCCTTGCAAATTAAGTATCATAGTTAATTGAGACTTGATTTGCTATAGGGGAGCAACATCATATTCGTCTTACTGAGATGATTGATCTGCTTGATTAAGACATGTAACACACCAATAGTTAGTAAGTAATCAAGACAATCAAACATTTTATAATGAAATATAAACATTAATTTACATAACATTAATACATGATTCAAGTACAAACCTTTCATAAATACATAGACATCTAAACTTTACTTTTGTCCTGAATCATGCTGGGATCTTCTACAGTCAGGGAAGTTGGTGGGGCAGACGATGAGGCTCTTTGGTCTTGATTTTTCTTTGTACGTCTCTCTTGACCCTGAGCCGAGACAGATGCAGCTACATCTCCTTCTTCATCATCATCATCGTTCTTCCCATCCCTTGTTTCTTCTTCATCACTGCCCTCATCATCATCACTATCATCATCCTTACCATCATCATTATCATCATCATCATCTCCTTCTTTGATCTTAAGAGGCCCATCCTTAGATCCTTTGAGCTTGAGCATGATGGTCTTATTGGCAGCCTCCAACTCCTCTAGCTTCTTTGCTGATTCCACCTTATGCTCTTGGAGTTGGGCAATCTGCTGGGCTTTCATTGAGATCTGTTATGCTTAGGTAGCATTGAGCTCCACAAGCTGACGTATCTGTGTAGTCTTCTCCTCATCATCAGCCAACAGCTTCAGCACCATACGGATCAATGTTGAAAGTTGTTCCTCCACTCTAACAGGAGGAAAGGATGATCCTGTAGGGAATATGGGATGGGTGATGGTCCGGCTTGGTGGCTGGTGGTGGTAGTTATGGCTGTGGTGAATATGGGTGGTGGTGAATGAATAGGTGGTGAAGTATGGGATGTAGAGCTGGAAGGTGGAGATGTAGTAGTAGTGATGGGTGTGGTGGTAGTAGTGGGTGGTGTGGTAGTAGTGGTGGTTGGAGTGGAGAAGTGGTGGTAACCAACGTGAACCTTGGCCTCTTCCCTTCTTGCCATAGGGTTGAGACATCCTCTTTTTTCTCGATCCCTTGGATACAGAGGCTCCCCTTGGCTACTAAGTTGGTCTAGGGTGTAAGATGGATCATAAGTAGCCTCCCCAGACTCACCCTGGCGTCCACCAACAGCCCTAACGCCTCTCTCAGTGGCTACGACCCGGCTTCCCACCATTCGCACCAGAGGTTCTTCATCTGACTCCTCCTCCTCATCAGGTTGGAACTCCTGATGGAATCCGGCAGACTCAGCACCTCCTTGGGTGGATGGTGGAGATGTCACATCAGTAGCAGTGGCCCTAGATTGGGTGGGGCCAGTATCTCCACCATCACTACTGTCATCATCATCGGAGTCATCAGCCGGGAGCACAATCTGCTCGGTGTCCGAGTCGCTATCATCGTGGCGCCACTTTCGCCGAGCTGGCGCCACATACTCCTCCCGGGCCAGATGCCCAAACAGTCGCCTTACCGGGGGCTTCACCTGCTTGCCCCGGTAAACCTTCATCCGTCCTAGAGTGGTATCATCAATCACCTCTAGAACCACGGCATCCTCCTTCTCCTTTGGCAACAAAAGAAGCTTCTGGTCAATGATCATCTGCATAAAGCGAGGGTACATGCAAAAACCCTCCTTTCCCTTTGCCTCAAGGTTCTCCACTAAGTAGTTGAAGATCATCCTCGAGAAGCTGAACGGGTTGTTCAGCACCAACGCTACATAAGCATTCTGCATCTGATCAGATAGCTCATCGAAGTCTCCCTTCCTTGAGGCAATACATTTGAGCAGCACATGGTCTAAGTACTTCAGTTGGGGACACATGTTGCTCTTGTTGAGCACACCTGCGTTGATATCCCCCGAGTACTTGGCCCGCAGAAAGAAGCCTCGTATTGTAAGTGGATGCAGTCATGTAGGGAAATCAGCATCATCCCCAAATTCCAACACAGTCCTGAGATCATCCTCAGTGATCTCTATGGCCTCACCAAATATGGTGCTCCTGATACAGTGGGGCTCGGAGGACCTGTCGACAACAGCGCTTTCCCAGAAAGCCTGCTGGACTGAACGATATGGGGTGTACGGCGTAGAGATGGCATGAAATATCCTCAATCTTCGTAAGAATGTGATAATACTGGAGAACTCATCCGCATTCCTTGAGGATAGATCCAGATGAGCACAATTGTTATGCTTTGTGCTCATAGTCCAACGACTCGCCATCTGTTACACAAAGTAAATAAGTGTTATTAAGTGTCAATCAATGACAATTTGATTCATTGGACTTGAAAACTTTTGTTCTGTTGAGCGAATGGGTTGTGCGACTGAGATCTAGTCGTGCGAATGAGCTCATACGTATGACTGAGTCATGCGACTGGGCTTAGTCGTATGTTCTCTCATGCGTTTACACCAGTCATGCGACTGAACTCATATGCATGGTTCAGTTGTGCGGTTGAACCCATTCGTCCAGCTCAGTCGTGCGATTAAACCCATTCGTCCAGCTCAGTCGTACGATTGAGCCATTCGCATAGCTTAATCGTGCGATTGAAGTTCATCAGGTTGTCCATTTGCATGACAGACTGTTTTGTTTTTCAAATTCAAATTTTTAGCAAAACCTAATGTTAGACGTTGTGGTTTGGCTCATTAGTTTTGCAAATGTCCGACATAACACCTAATATCTTTATTTGATCAAGATACTTAGTTTTATCAGTTATTAGGTGACTAAGTCTCGATTATGGTTATGTCTCAAATTTGATCATTTTGGGCACAAATCGATTGATCTTTGGATTGTACATCGTCGCGCATTACCTGGATAAACACTGCAATCATCAGATAACAATAATCAGTGGTCTAAACAATCAAATGAAAATCGGGCAGAGTAATGGTACTTTCGTGCGTTTGAGCGATTGAGGGGAGAATGAGAATGTGCGACTAACTCCCCCTCTATTTATACTAGGGTTTCCTCCAGATGTGCGACTGAACCTAGTTGCATACTTGATTCGTGCGACTGAGGGTCAGTCGTGCGACTGGCACATTCGGTCACCTCCAATCGTGCGATTGAAGATCAGTCATGCAACTGGCACTGTCGGTCACCTCCATTCGTGCGAATGGGTTTCAGTCGTGCGACTAGCACAGTCGGTCACCTCCATTCGTGCGATTGGGCTCATACGTATGGTCCAATCGTACGGCTGGTCCATACTCATGGTCCAGTCGTGCGAATGGCTAATACTTATGATTTTGAATTTTATGACCATTTAACACTTATCCCTTTTAACGATTGATAAAACATTTTGACCAGTGATCATCTCAGACATGACCATTTTAACTTAGAAAACTTTTGATCACCTCAGACGTGATCCTTTTAATAGTAAAATCAGTTTGTCACCTCAGACGTGACCCCTTTTAACATTAGAAAAACCCATTTGGTCACCTCAGACGTGACCCTTTTAAGTGATTAAATCCCAGATAGAATTCCAATGCATAATCCGAAATTTAATAACTAAACTAACTGGAAATTTAAACAAATTAAACAACTAGAACTAAAAGACAAAACTAAAACTTATTTTTGTAATTTTGGGTGAGGTTGAAATCCTAAGATAGGTATCTACCAGATTTTCCTTTCTAGAACAGTATAGCATCAAGTTACATTGATCATAACTAGAATGATTCATTATGGAATCATACAGGTTTATCAAATCATTTGGGACATAATACCAAAGTCTTTTTATGCTAGATTCTTGTTTTCATCGAGAGTCATTAGCAAGTTTAGGAAATCATACTAGTATTGTAAGATACACATAATGATTTGGACTTTCAAGAATTGCAGCTCACGATGATTGTCAGTATACTTGTCCTCTTAAATCCATACACAGAATTTTGACACACATTGGTGATGATTTAGGTTTAATTATTTCAACAAGCATTTGTGGATCCCATACTTATATGGTAATCAACATTCCTCAGGATATTTTTGAGCGGTGTACGGGTATTTTAAACCCCACCATATACACCGACTCCTTGACGGAGTTTTGGAAGAACATAACCGTCCAAAACCGGAGAGCAGAATGGCGAGGTCTCTCTCCGGTCCTCCGTCAACAACCACCCCGTGGTTATCACTCCAGCTACCCTGCGCCAAACCCTAAAGCTGAAGGATGCCACCTACCCAACCTCCTACCCCAAAGGTGCCCTGGATCTATCCTTCACATCCAACGACTACCAGGGTGACCTCTCCGCCACAACCTTGTTGAAGAAACACTTCCCTGACCCTCAACGTCTAATCTTCCATATGGTGAACGTGTGTCTGGCTCCCAAAACCTCTTCATGGGACCAGATGTCAACAAGGTGGCAATAGGTATTGTTCTCTATCCTTGAAAAACAACCTTTAAACTTAACAGATATTATATTTTTGGAAATCAAGGATATTTCCACAAAACCAGTTTCTAACCGATGGATCTTGTATCCTCGGTTCATTATGGCCATAATAGAGAACCAGCTTCATGCTGAGGGACTAGTTGGCACTGGGGTCCCTGCCATGGCTGTTCTAGCCGAGGTATACTCCAGGCACAACACTGACCACACACTCAAACAGGCTGGCCGGCTGCGAAAACCCACGCAGCAGGAACCCACAGCCTCCACCTCCAAATCCAAAGTCCCCACCAAACCAAAAACCAAAAAGAAGCCCAAAAAGGATACTCAGGGAAATGAGTCCCCTGAGGATGCCCCTGCAACACAAATGCAGGATGTGACTGCTGGTTCGATTCTCCCAGCAGCTACCACGACTCCATCCACCACAACCGCACATGTTTCCTCTCAACAGGAGCCTGATGCAACCACTTCTGGGGCAGCCATACTTCTGGGGTCTATCTCACTTGAGAAGACTGCCATTGAAAAGCACAGTCCTCCCCCTGTGCATACTGCTTCGAGCCCATCTACTGATGAGACCGCCCCACAAAGCCCTTCATTGGCAATAGCCAAAGTGCTGACCCATCTGAGCACTCCACCCTCTCCCCAGAAACCCATCACAACTGGGGAGACTCCAACCGAAGAGGGGGTGGATACAAGTGCCGGTGGGAGCCCACAGTACAGAGAATCACAAGTCCAATCTCCCAGTGTGGCTAGGGAGATAGGACAATCTGGTGAGGCTGCCACTTCCTCTGCATCAACATCTGAGCAGGGTGAAGCTGGTAACATCAATAAGACCTCACCAGAGGCAACTGCCGATGATGGATCCAATCCGGAGGCTGGAAGTCCCCAGTACCATGAACAAGGGGCACATGCTATTACTGAGCCACACTCAGAGCATGTACATCCTGACATTGTCAGGAGGTCAGGTGATTCAGTTCATACTGATGATGACCTGAGCTTCTTCTTCGACGTTGTAGCTCACAACACTATCTTAGAGGATGAGATAAGCAGACTCAAAGAGCTTCTTGCTCAGATGACTCAAGATAGAAGTCCATCTGCCACCACAACCCCACAGATGGCACCTTCACCGAGGGTCTCACAAACACTGAGCCACTCCCACAAACTCGGCCACCAGCCCCTGCTTCTGGCACTAGCTCTCAGGGTCAGGACCCCCCTGAGCAGCTGGATGCTATCCTCCAGAAATCCCTGCCTCTCATCACACCTATACTAAAAGATATAGTCATTCAAACCATTGATGAGAGGCTTCCCACTTATATCCAACCTATGGTGGAGGTTGTGATTACTAAGGCGCTTGCTGATAGTAAAACCCCAACCAATGCACCCAAAAAGGGGGAGACATCAGTGCAAGCCAAGAGGAAGAGGGGAGAGGAGGAGATAGAGGCAGAGAAAGAGGTGGTGGTTGAGAGGGAGAGGGCTGAGGAGAGTAGTCGGGTGAGGGAGAAAGGGAAGAGGAAGGAGAGGGAGGTTGAGCATATAGAAGTGGCTGGAATCCAAAAGGATTTCGGTGTCACTTATAAGAAAAGGGAGAGGAGGGAAAGAAGGTGGCTGGCTCTGATCTAGCAGCCCTTGTCAAGGAGGCTGATGCTGAATAGAGCAAATCAATAGACTCTGCCATTGCTCAGCTGTTCAGGCAAGGCTTTGACAAGGACACTGCCATGCTAGATCAGGAGCTCAGGAAAATGGAGACTCGGGAGATCGAATACCGATGGTCTACTTATAGCCAAGAGGACAAAAAGAGACTCGAGGCTATGAGTAGATTCATTTCGAAGTATCTGGGCAGGCCAGTCCTTGATGTTAAAGCATGGACCAGGGACAGAATCTTGGCTATAGCCGCCAAGATCTGTTCAGCTGGTGACTTCACAAAAGACTGGTCGCTGAGGCCCTCTCAGAAGCCGGTGCTGGGAACAGGACCCTGCTAGTAAAACAAATCAAACCTGCTCTTATTTCTAGGTTGCTAGCAGTGCTTGCCAACATTCCCACACCAACCACCAAACCACAACCCACAAAACCAACCCCTTCACCATCAAAACCCGCAGCCAATGATCCACCCTTGAAGAAGAAGAGAAGGGTGTTGAGGCTGCAAGAAGAAGAAGAAGAGGAGGATGAGGAGGATAGTCTGCCCATTTCTGCAGTTATACCTCTACCTAAAGCCAAATCACAAACCATCACTCCCACCTCACAGATGGATGCTGTGAGGGTTAAGATAGAGGAAGAGGAGCAGCAGCAGCTTCATGATGCTGAAATGCTTAAGTCAATTGACCAAGCATATGCTGCCTCTACCTCTATCATGAACATGAAGAAGGAAGCTCTGAGACTCTTCACTCTCAAACAAACCTTCCAATATGACAAAGAGAGAGTGAGGACTTGGCCTGATCCTAGGGTGGCTCACAGGATCACAAAGAAAGATATTCCTGTGAGGTACAAGAGCCAGATGAAGAGGATTGTAGATGAAGTAATAACTGTGGCTCTTGTATTAACACCCTAGGAAATTGTGGATGAGTTCGAGAAGGCTTATAAATCTAAGAAACCTCCTGAAATGATGTTGGAGAATAGGATGGTGAGGAAAGGCTTAGTTTATAAGAAGCTTGAGAACTTCCGCAAAGATGAGCTCAACTTGTTGCTAGAAGGCAAACACCCAGATGAATTTACATATAAGCAAATCACAATAGTTGAGCTCAAGAATGGCAAACAGGTCAAGTTTCTCTCAGAGATGTACGGCCGTGAAGGATTGTTCGATGGTGGGGCTGAAGACATGACCAAAGAAGAACAAATGATTTTCGTCCGAGCCTACACCAGAGAATCCTACAGGCTAGTACATGGGAGGTAGGTTTCATGGATGGGATAATAGCTCTGTGTCCAATTCCCCAAAACAGAGCTCCCATCTATACTTAGCCAAACAAATACTAGAAACCTTCTCCCAGGCTAGTGCTTATCTGGGTCAACTTCTAATCTGATCTATAAGGAAATAGACCAATATTTCTGCCAACAATAAGTGGGACAACAAATAATTAGAGGTTTTGGCTGCATTGGTTCAGGAGGAGTTTGTTGGACCAAAAGAACCAATGAGCCAAGATCAGGAAAACCTCTAAGTCCCACATGCCACTGCAACAACTGCTGAAGACTCCCATCAGCTGTTCTGACAAAGTCTGAAGATCAAAGTATGAAGATCAAAGAACTGAAGACAACAGCTGAAGACTCTAAAGTACTGAAGACAAGTACTGAAGTCTGAAGTACTGATCATACAAGTACTGAAGACTTCAAGTACTGAAGACAAGTACTGAAGAATCAAAAGCTGAAGAACTGAAGAACTGAAGACCTTCTACTGAAGCACAAAGTCTGAAGACAAAGACTGAAGACAACAGCTGATGACATCTACTGAAGTCATCAGCTGTTACATCATCTGAAGCCAAGTCTGAAGAACAAGTGCTGAAGAATCAGAGTTTGTCACAACAGCTGAAGAAGTCTTCTTCAGTTGTTGTGATGGTTTTTTTCCCTTTCAGTAGTTTATTTTGTTTCAGTAGTTGTACAACAGCTGAAGAGCTTGTTCTTCAGCTGTTATAGTATCAGTAGTTATAAACGACTGAAGAGTTGTTCTTCAGTCGTTGTAGGATTTTAGTAGTTTACTTTTGTCAGTACTTGTAAAAGATAGGAACACTTTTGTAAGAAGATGTCAGCTGTTGACATCTTCAGTAGTTTTATGTTCCGTCAGTTGTAATTTTATAATCGGTTGATGTCAGAGAAAGGACATCACCACCATCCTTTTGCCGCCTATAAAAGGATGTGAACCATGCTGTTTTAATTGCCGAAACGTGTTGAGCAATAGAACAATTAATTTTTCGCAGAACTCTTTTCTCTCACTATGTTCGTGCTTTTAATTGCAATATCTTTTATGTTCTTACTATAATTGCTAATTAACGTGCTAAATCCGCTGCAAACCAATCTGATTGATCAAACGAGAGGCTGAGATCCTGTCAAGATGGTTGACTTTAGGTTTCGCCTGATATCTGGAACATAGACATGTCGCGTACATGATATCAGGTCTTGAGGCAGTGAGGTACATGAGAGATCCGATCATTCCTCGATACATAGTGGCATCCACCAAATCACCATTTTCATAGGGTGCGACGTCATGGTTTGTAGCAAGTGGAGTCCCAGCTGCGGAAGCATTCTCCATATCAAACCGATTGAGAATATCGCCTACATACTTGGTCTGATGTAGAAATATCCCTTTTAGAGTCTGATCTACATGTAACCCGAGAAAGAACTTCATCTCACCCATGGCACTCATCTCAAATTTAGCTTTCATTACTGCTTCAAAATCTTTACATAATGCTTTGGTTTTGGAACCGAAGATTATGTCATCAACATAGATCTGAACTAGCAGTAAGTCACCATCCTTTTCTTTGATGAACAGTGTACAGTCAATCACTCCTTTGTGAAAGCTGTGTTTCATAAGATGAGTCGAGAGTTTCTCATACCAAGCTATTGGGGCTTGATGGAACCCGTAGAGAGCTTTATCTAGTTTGTAAACTCTGTCCCGATGATACGGATCCTCAAATCCTTCAGGTTGACTGATATACACTGTCTCCCGGATTTCACCATAAAGGAATGCACTCTTTACATCTAATCGATGGACTTTTATCTTCATGTAAGATGCATAGGCTAGGAAGATACGGATTGCTTTCATTCTTGCCACAGGTGCAAACACTTCATTGTAATCAATGCCCTCGACTTGTCGAAATCCTTGAACTACAAGTCGAGCCTTGTTTCTTATTATGACCCTTTGATCATCTTTCTTGCACTTCAAGACCCATTTGGTGCCAATGATCTTAGCACCTTTAGGTCTATCCACAAGAGTCCATACTCCCAACTTCTTGAATTGAAGAAGTTCTTCTTGCATGGCACTCACCCATGCCTCATCGTTTAGGGCTTTACTAACATATTTTGGCTTAAATTGAGACACAAAACATCGATATGTAGTATCATGAAGATATCCCTTTTCCATTACCGAGACATAATCAGCTGAGTATAGCTGACTTCTAGTCTGGACTCCAGATCTAACATCTCCAATGACATTATCCAATGGATGATAAACATTTAGTCGAGATCCAGGAGTGGTGGGTACAGCTACCTCATTATCCAGATTGTGAACAGCAGGTTCAGTATCTAAGGTAGTTGGAGTGTGAGGTTCCGAAGTGTCAGAGGCATCAACATCAGATGCTTGTGTACTTGGAGTAGCAGGAACCTGTTTCCCTTGATCCACCTGATCATTTTGCTACGTCATCATCATCAGAGGAGGAGTCACTTACCTCAAGTGCTCCCCCTGAAGAACTAGAAGGCTCACCTTGTGATGCTGAAGTCATCGGGTCCAGTGAAGGTGTGTTTAAAACATTGTACATCATTCTGGTCGATAGCTCATCCTCAGGAGGAAAGAGAGGGATGTTGAAGGATTTAAAGAATCCATTATAGTCGAAAAAGAAAGAGGGTTTTTTCTAGCAAGGGGGTGGTGTATCTCTGTACATCAACATTGCACCACACTTCTACTTGACACGTTGAGTTGTTATAAACTCTCTTATTCGGTATGTTGTATCCTAAGAAAATCCCTTCTTCAGCCTTATCGCTGAATTTCCTAACTGAGTTTTCTTCAGCAGTGTACATGGTGCACCAAACGGTTCGAGGTACTCTAGATTAGGTTTATGTCGTTGGAGTAACTCGAAACATGTCTTACCATGACGCTTGACCACCAGGACTCGATTCAGGGTGTAACATGCATTAGCTATTGCCTCGTTCCAAAATTGGATAGGCATTTTTGAGTCTGCGAGCATCGTCCAGGCTGTCTCTATCAAGCTACGATTCTTTCTCTCAGCAACCCCGTTCATTTGAGGAGTGTAGGCAGATGTGAATTGGTGCACAATTCCTTTTATTTGCAGAATTCCTCCATCCATTGGTTCTTGAACTCGGTGCCGTTATCAGAGCGAACTTGCCTTACCTTCAGCTTGTAGAGTGACTCCAATATAGTTACTAGCTCTTTGAATGATTCAAATGTCTCTGATTTGGATTTCAGAAACATCACCCAAGAAAATCTTGAGTAATCGTCCGTAACTACAAAGCAGTACAAATCACCGGCAATGCTCTTTGTACTGACTGGGCCAAACAGATCCATGTGAAGAAGCTCAAGAGGCAGGTCAATAGAATGAACGTTCTTTACCTTGTGAGACTTCTTTGTCTGTTTCCCTTTCTTACATGCGACACAGAAATCCGGTAGTTGGAAGTTTTGAACATTTACTCCACGCACTAGATCATTCTTGATCAAGTGATTCATCTTCCGGGGATTGATGTGTCCCATTCTTCTATGCCAGGAGATGGAGTCTATTTCTGTTGCCTTTGACAAGAAGCATTGTACTTGATGATTGGTTGTGGAGGCCTTTGAGAGGTCCAAGACATACAAATCGTTATATCTTGAAGCTGACATTAACACTTGGTCCTCCGGAATGACATAGTCATTCTTCAGAACATAGCATTTCTTGTTGTCAAATACAACTTTGAACTCTTTGTCGCATACCTGAGAAACATAAAGTAAGTTATTTTGAAGTTGTTGAACATAGTTTACCTTATCAAACTTCACTTTCTGGTTTCCTACTTCTCCTTGTGCAGTGATGTAACATCCTTTATTTCCAGCAAATGAAACGTGTCCTCCTTTAATTTGTTTGACATTTGATAGGAGTGACAGGTTTCCAGTCATGTGCCTTGATGCACCGCTATCAACAATCCAGGTATTCAAAGAAGCACTATAGCGTACACCCTGCACATTTAAAGAAAATGATTAGTTCAAGTTAGGGACCCAAGCCTTAATTGGCTTGGGTGACCCAGAGGCATCACACATCATAAACTCTACCCACTGTCCATTTGAGGAAGAGGGCAGTTCATTCTTCTTCTTGTTCTTATTTTCAGACACGGGACTTGATTTTTCTTTCCATAAGCCAGTTTTATGTAAGGCCTGTTTGTGATAAACACACGATTGGCTTGTAGTTTGAACATTAGGTCCAACGATTCTTTTTAGTGGAGTAATTGATCTCCTTTTTGAAGAACTTGGTTTTGAATCATTAAGTTCAATATTCTTTCTTGGTGTCTGATAATAAGAACATTTAGAAGCAATGTGTCCATACTTTCCATAAGTGTAGCAAGATTTGCTTTCGACATGTTGGTTAAACTGTTTCTGTTGGGAAGTATGTAACACAGGTGGGACTCCAGTTTCTTTGGGTTTTGACACTTCTTGTTTAGATTTTTTGACTTCTTTAACAAAATTCATTGTTTGTACATGTTTAACATCTTTACGCTTTTGTTTATTTGGACTTAGACATGGTGCTCGAGCTTGGTTAAATTGTTTGGTCTTTTTAGGTTTTGAATTAGACATGTTTGAACCTGACTCCACCTTAACCTTTGCAAATTGTTCATCCAAATCAACAATAGGCATTTTACCTTTTGACTTCAAGGTGGTCTCCTTCTGCTTAGTTACAGATTCAATAGTTTTACTAGTTGAATCTGGATCACTTACAAGAGGAGTGGACACCACATGATCTTTGATTAGATTATTATTAATTGGTTTGCTTTTAGCAATCAAAAAGGTCTCAGTGGTAGTGGAACCACTTTGTAACCCAACCCTTCCCCGTGATTTCGTTCTCTCACTAAGTGTTGAACTATGTGAGAATAACTAGTCCAACTGTGCAGTTTTTGTTTTAGTGAGTTGACTTCGACTTTCAAAACTACTTTTTCTTTTTTTGTTTCTTCCAAGGAGTTTAAATAGAACTTTATGTCATTTTCTTGGTTAAAGGCCACAACTTCAGTTTCCATAAGTTGTTTATTTAACAATTCTATTTTCTCTTTATAACTGTGTTTATTTTCTTTTAAAATTCTGTTTGCTTCTGTGCACAGTTGTAAATCATTTACTAAGCTATCATTGTGATCTAATATCCTATCAAATTTGAATCTATGATATCCCTAAATTTATTACATTCAGAACAAGCATGATTATCAAAGAGTTGGTCTATGGAACTTACCTAAGAAGGTTCGGTTGAATCAGCCATCATTGCAGAGTTTGACTGTTCGGGTGCTTGTGATTCTGAACATTTTATGTTGGGACCATATTCATTTAGGTGAGTGACCACAGTAGCAGTATCTTCATGATCTAACATTACGAGTTCCGCTGCTATATCACCTTCGCTTGTAAAATCATCATCCAAACCCTCAACGCATGCAATGTTGGATTCTCCAGGAGACACAAAGCGAAAGGTCCAATCTTGTCCTTCATCGTCTTATGCAGTCAAGGCCTTGGGATCCTTGCTTGAAGATGTAGTCCCACTGGTAGGTTTATCTTGACGATTGAAGGTGGAGAATGGATTACAATTACCTGTCTTCTTGGGCTTTACACATTCACATTTGAAATGCCCCTTTTCTCCACAGTTCAAGCAGGTAACTTTGGTTTTGTCAAAACCAAAGGTTGTATCTTTTGTGGCTATCAAGTTCTGTCTGGTCTTCTTAACAAACTTCTTCTCCCTCCGGACAACACTAGCCAATACCCACATGATATCCATTCTTTCGAGCTCATTTTCATCTACCTGCTCGTAGTCTTTGTCGGTGAGATGGCAGTTTCCAATCTTCCCAGCAACTAGACCGTCATAGGAGTGAACGACAGCTGCTAGGAGATCCATATGCTCCTTCGCTACCTCTACAGTCATATTACCGAGATTCTCGGTCTTCAGTTTCGTAGCATTGGCTTCAGGTGCTATGTATTGGGTACAAGATGACCCTAACGTGTCAGATCCTGTAGTAATGGCTTGAGAAGGATCAGCTGAACTGGAGACAAATGCTGTTTGGAGTGGGGCTCCAGATGTTTTTTGGTGGAGGAGTTCAGTTGTAAAGTGACGGGTATGATCATATGAACTTTTCTGGGATCTGTACTTCATCCTCAACTCTTCTTCTCTCAGCTTCAGATTGAAATCGCTGATATCCAACTTTACCAGCATATCATTCTGTCTGAGATTTGACACAAACGAAACCCACGTCTCTGGCAATCCATCTGCGAAACTCGACACCTTGTCTTCCATGGACGTGGTAACCCCATGAGTGTGCAGTTCACTCATCAAGTGATAGAAACGGTTGATAACATCATCCAGACTCTCTTTTCCTATTGAAGAGGAGTTATCAAACTCCTTCTTCAAAGCCTTTGCCTTTAATGCCTTCAACGTCGCATTCCCGTCATACCGTTTTTCTAGAGCATCCCATAACTTCTTTGCTTGTTTATTCTCAGAAAAGTGATGGAATATATACTTAGGAATTGACTAAGTTAACAAAGCATACACCTTCTTCTCTGCATTATACTTCACCTTCTAGCTATCAGTCATGCCACCCAAGGTAAGTTTGATTCCATCAGCACCAACTGGCATGCTATACCCAGTCTTGATTGATTCCCACAGATTAGGATCAACTCCATTTAAGTATATCTTGAACCTTTGCTTCCATTGTGGGTAATCGTCTAACATTATGAGCTTAGGAGGCTTATTGTGATTACCAACTTCATTTTCCAGAAGCAACAGATTCTGAATCCGTGAATCCCGACCTGCTATGACTGCTGAGTACTGATCTTCCATTTCTATTTGCTTTGACTTTTAGAACAAAATGTTTTTCTGGTGCGAATGAACAGATGCGATTGGGCTAACCGTGCGATTGAACAATGCGGATGGGTCAATCGTGCTATTGAACAGATGCGGATGAGTCAATCGTGCAATTCAACAGGTGCGAATGAACAATACGAATGGGGTGTTCAGTCGTACGAATGGATGAACGACTGAGTTCAATCGTGCGTATGGAAGGTGCGAATGAGTTCAGTCGTACGAATGAGCTATTCGGGCGACTGAAGGCTGCTGTTTTGAAAAATTCAAAGTTTTGAAGATTTTGACTCACAAACACGAATTTTTACGAACCCTAATCTGCCGAATGACGAAAAACGTGAACTTTTTGATCTGGAGACGTCGAAAACACTGTTTTTAACCAAAAAGACGGTATTTGAAAGAAAAACATGATTTTTTATACCAAATCGATCGAATCACACGCAAAATCGAGAACCTGGCTCTGAAACCACTTGTTAGGACCGTGTACGTACGGAGTACTAACTGATTCTACGCGTATACCACTCAAATAGTGTGGAATCCTATTTGATTGGCGATCCAATTAGTGAGAACGACAATCTGATCAATCCTTACGATGAAACAAACGTTAAGAACGAACTAGAATTGATCAGAGATGAACTATGAAATTGGAATGGTGAACAGGAACTCTCTGGACGGCTAGGGTATGTGTCTATTCGAAGTGTTTTATTTTTTCACGAATTAAGTGGTATTTATAGGTTTGGTGTCTTCATTCATGCGACTAAACCATCAGCATGATTCAGTCGTGCGACTGAAGCATGAGGTTGGTCCATCCGCACGAATGAAGGTCCAGTCATGCGACTGAGTCAATCTCATGTCACAATCGTGCAACTGATCCAGTCTCCTGGTTCAGTCGTGCGACTGGTCCATTAGCATGAAGTGTTCATGCGTATGGTCCATTAGCATGGTCCATTCGCATGAGAACTTCATACAATTCACAAACCTATAGAGTTAGTTCAATATGCGTTATCACACAATAAACAATGAAACACTAAACATTATAAGCATCAATCACATATTGTATTTCATTTATACCCATTCAATTACAAAATATGTAAGACATGGAAGACATTTTACATTAAGCTACTAAACTAGGTACATATGCATCAACAGTATATAAATGTATATGTATATGTACATATATATATATAGGTATATATACATATATATATATATGTGTATGTATATATATATATATGTAGGTATATATACATATATATACATATATATACATATATATACATATATATACATACATATACATACATATACATACATATACATACACATATACATACACATATACATACACATATACATACACATATACATACACATATACATACACATATACATACACATACATACATATACATACACATATACATACACATATACATACACATATAAATACACATATACTTACATATATAAATACACATATACATACACATATACATACACATATACATACACATATACATACACATATACATACACATATACATACACATATACATACACATATACATACACATATACATACACATATACATACACATATACATACACATATACATACACATATACATACACATATACATACACATATACATACACATATACATACACATATACATACACATATACATACACATATACATACACATATACATACACATATACATACACATATACATACACATATACATACACATATACATACACATATACATACACATATACATACACATATACATACA